>JAJOOR010005858.1:0-50696 GCA_036250505.1 Solanum acaule
ATATATATATTATTTTTTATTTTTCTTTTGAAATCTTAAAAACTAATTATTTTAAATCGTTTAAAATTGGAGAAGCTCGAAATTATTAATTTATATTATGGAGGTCAAAAATTGGGTGTCAACATGATCAATTAAAGTCTAGGGTTATTAGTCTTTGTTGATTTGTTCTAGGTTTATTATTGAGTTGTAATAATTCATAAATTGTGTAATAAGAAGTGGGTTTGACTTCTTGGAGAGTAGAGTCTTGAGAGAATTGTAACACGAAGTGGGTTTGACTTCTTGGAGAGTAGAGTCTTGATAGAATTGTAACAAGAAGTGGGTTTGACTTCTTGGGGTAGAATTAAGAGAGTTGTGAGAGAATTGTAATAAGAAGCGAGTTTGACTTCTTTGAGAGTTGAGTCTTCGATTATAGTTAATCGTTGGAGAGTTGAAGGTACTAGAGTTAGTTCCTTTTGAGTTGTAATCCTGAAAAGGACGTGAATCTTGAAGTGAATAAGATTGTGGTGTGGTTTTTACGAGTCTGGAGCCAAAAGGGCAATTTTTTTCTTTCAAAAAACTAAAACGGCACATCAAAAAAAAAATTAACCAAAAGTGCAAAATTGCTCCGTCAGGAGCGATTTTCTTCTGACAAAAGTTGATGTCGTCCGTTAAAAAAAATAAAAATCGCTGCCTTAACAGCAATTTTCTCAAAAAATAATAATCTTTTTTTCTTCAAAATCGCTGCTATATTTTGGTTAACAAATAAACATTTTTATATTATTAATAATTAACAATAGGCTCATATAGGCATTTTTATATTATTAATAATTAACAATAGGCATGAATAAGCATGAAAATAATAGCACTAGGCATAAAAAATGCTGCCCCTGCAGCGATGTGTAAGGAAAAAAAAATTCGACTTAAAATCGCTGTTGTGGCAGCGATTTTTTAATAATAATAAAAAAAAGTTTTTGCTGGCAGTGATTTTTAATTTAAAAAAAATGAAAAAAGTTTTTGGACAGAGCATCGATTTTTAATTAAAAAAAAAAGAAAAAAAATGTTTTTGGACAAAATCGCTACCCGATTTTGAGTCATTGTGTCAGAGGGAAATCGCTTCGTCAGGAGCGATTTTGCCCTTTTGGTTTTAAAAAAATTTGATGTGCCCTTTTGGATTTTTTGACAATTTTTTTTGCACTTTTGGCTCCGGACTCTGGTTTTTACCTTCCTTGAGGTAGGAAGGTTTCCATGATAAAATCTTTGTTTTATTGTGTTGCGTTTTGTTTGTCTCGACAAAAGTACAAGAACCTGGTTCTTGTATAGGGATAAGGTTTCTTCAGTTCTCCTATGTTTAAAGTGAATTATCTCTACCAATTTATAGATCTCTAATTAATTTACTAAGTTATCAATAAAAATAAAAATATCTCTTAATTTAGTAAACATTTCTTGTGTTTTATATAAAATCATCTTTTTTGTTTAAATAACTCTTACAATGTATAGATCTCTACCCTTCTTCTAAAGTCATAATTTTTTTTGCAGGAATCTAGCTCCAACAAAGCTATTGAGAGGCCTTCAGTAATTTTCAAGTAAAAGGAGTAAGTCATTATTCACGTCCATCATATATTTCTTTTGCATCATTTTTTAATTATTTTTTTACTGTATGTATTATGTATTTCATTAATTTTTTATTTTCTCAATAAATGGAATTATATTCCTTCCACGATCATTATTCTATGAGCCTGGTTATACATTTATTTCTTTTCTTTTTTTTTCCCTCTTGGTGAATAATAACTTACTACTTTGGTTGAAAAACACTTATGTTGTTGTGTTTTTGACTTTGGATTGGATGATCTTCTATCAATCTGACTATCTATGGTAAAGATAAAGTTATTGTGGCGATGCTACTTATAGCTTGTTTGGCCTTGCTTCTAGGAGGTCGGAAGTGATTATTTTGATGTAAATATACTTGTTCCAGTTCTTTTTTTGAGGTATTTGGCTAAGCTTTTGAGAGAAAATAAGTGTTTTTGATGGGTAATAGAAGGTGTTTTGAAGCCAGAAATGTAGTTTTTTTTCCTAAGACAGTTCCGAGAAAAAATACACTTAAAAATACTTTTTAAAAGTTGCTCAAAACTGTATTTTTTTAAAATTCATTGACCAAACACAAACTATTTCTCCCTAAATATACATTTTTCAAACTACGCTGATTTTCAAAGTTTGTCTGGTCTTTTATAAAATGAAAGTACTAATACTATATTTACCTTTTTTTTCAAAGGAGATTGGAAGGTGGATCTCTTATCAAACAGTGAGAGAGACAAAAATCACTAGCCGAAACTATTTCTCATCGACTTTATATCAAATCACTAGCTGGAACCATTTCTCATCGACTTTATATCAAATCACTAGCTGGAACCATTTTCCATTGGCTTTATAACACTCATCGGTAATGACCTCAGCATCATAAACACTTGCCGAAAAAGACACGGCATCATAACCATCACAAGTCTCATCATGGATTTCAACAATCAAAGCACACAAGAAATATCACACCACATGGAAGAGACAATAACTCATGCAATTCAAGTCCACATTCATGCTATCACACATTTCATCAATCAATCAATAAGGGTCACAACACGGCAATTCATTTTATCATTTTCATCACATAGCCTTTTCAATTTAAATCAATTTTCATTCATCAAGATTTAACAATTGTGCAATTAACCCTTCACCTCATTCTCATTATTCCCAACACACAAACAATGAAGAGAATACATATTGAATTCTACTAGTACACAAAGTTTAGGAGATCACTTATCGTAAATCAATCAATAATCACTCCATGAATATTTCTCTTCTGAATCACTTTCAAAGTCATACACTCTATATCAATCAAGTATTCACAATCACATTCCGGAAACAACAATACCCACAACAAGTGCTTAGAAAAAAAAGGTCAATCAACTCAAAATTCAATTTCAAAAAAAGGTTCGAATCCAAAATTTAATACTTGAAAATGTTACTCAAGGCCTTAGGAACTCACTGGTGAATATCATTTCGAAAAAAGGACTTAAAATTAGTTCACAATCTCTATCTTAGTTAAGAACTTGAGTTCTTGAAAAACTTTGTCATTTACCATTCAAAATCCCAATTCTGATGTTAGAATTCATAAATAATCAAAGGGAAATGAAATTTGAGAGTTAAGAATCGTTACCCGATTGATTTTAAAAAAATACTTTTGAAAGTCAATTACGAAAAATGGCAAGTATCAATGTATTTCTAATATTAATATTATTTTATAGAGAGAAACTATTTAAATATCTATTTAAAAAAAATTAATCAAATTAAAATGTACATACTCAATTTTTCAATCAATATTATGCATAAATAAATAAGTAAAATATTAAAATAAATAAATAAGTCCTTCATATTTTCAAGCCTACAAAAAATTTGGTGTTACCTTTATTCCTAATTTTGTAAAATAATGTATAAAATAATAAACATAAAAAAGTTATTATATGAAAATAAAAAATGAAATTCTTGAATGAAATTTAAACAAACCTATGATATATGCTAATTAATTAATAAGACATGTATTGTTAAATATGTATATATAGAAGGGTTATTTTAGTTTTCAAAATATAATTTTCTGCTTCTACTTGTGTTTTTAAGAAGTAAAATTTTTTAGCTTCTTTCCAACCGCAGAAAAACTATCTCTGCTTCTATTTAAAAGCAGTTTTAAGGATTTGTCAAACACTTTATTTTTTAAAAAAAACATCCTTTTTTTCTAAAAAGAAAATAATAAAATTTAGCCTCACAACAACAATGTCAAACATGCTCTTATTCAAATCAAATAAGTGCTTAAATCTTATTGTAAACAAATAAATTTAATGGTCTAAGATTTGAACCTTTTAGATTTTAGACCTCCATTAAGTGTAAATAAATGAGGCGTAAGACAAACACTCTAGAAAGTAAAATCCACATAATCACTTGTACCAAATCTTATCAAGGATTAATAGTAAATTAAAGAGTGTCTTTATCTCATTGGAGTTGAGGGTGGGGGTTGGGTAAGTGGTGTTGACTTTGTACTTGTGATTATTCTTCCGGTATAAATCTCTTAAGTTAGTAATGATCTCTCGTGTTTTGTAATGATCTTTTCTCTTTTGTTTAAAGAAGATCTCTTGTAATTAAAGTTAGCGTCTCTTACAATTTATAAATATTTATAGAAGAAAAGTTAAAAATTTAACTATCGTACTTATAAGTAAGTTACATACTTGACTCATTGGTTTGGATTAGTTTTAAGCTAGAAGGGGTAGCTTAGGATCACGTTTGAACCCCAACCTCAAACACCAAAAGAGGACGGGGAACCAACACGCCGTTAGATTATTTTTGTCTCATAGTGTGATTTTGTTATATATATATATATATATAATTCAACAAAGTGGTGTCGCTTGACACCTCTTTGCTCAACGTGGGTCCGGCCGTGCGTGGATGGAGTCTTGGTGCTAAACTTGATGAGCCTTTAACTAAGTACATGAGCTCCTCATGGAGTGATAAGATTGTTATGACTAGCAATTTATAGATCTTTTAGTTTACCAAGTTATTAAAAAAAAGAATCTCTTAGTTTAGTAAACATTTCTTGTGTTTTATATAAATCATCTAGCAATGTATAAATCTCTCCCTTCTTCTAAAGCCAATAAATGGAATCCTTCCATGATCATTATTCTATGAACTTGATTATGCATTTATTTTTTATATATTTTTCCCCTCTCGGTGAAAATTAGCTTATTGATTTGGTTGAAAAACACATTTATTCACTACAAGAAAAATGACTTTTAGCGAGGGGACATTTGGTTGTTAAAAGTCCTAATCCGATCGCTAAAGGTATTTAACGACAGGAATAAATCCGGTCGTCGCCCGTCGTTAAAAGCTCCGACGTTAAAAGTTTAGCGACGGGTTTCTGTCCGGTCGCTAAATAAACTTTTAACGTCGACATAAAGTCCAGTCACTATATGTCCTTCAATAGCGACTGCATTTTTCCTACGCTAATTAAAAAATCCAGTTGTTAAAAATCATTAGGAGCAACTCACATCCAACCAATACATGTATTTTTAACGACCAAAACACCTTTCGTTAATTGTATGTTGTTGAGATTTTTCGTCGCTAATGGTCATTTCAAAATATTTTCGATAAGCCATTCATAAAATAGTCTAAAATACCACATGTAAATTTCTGATTTTATGAATATTGTACGACTAAACTAATAATATTAACAATAATTTCACACATCCAAAAATAAAATAAAAATTAAATTGATATAAAACTTCATCATTGATTTACTAAAGAAAGTTAGATATCCCATATCCAAATTGTGTATATCAATACTTTAATCAACTTCTAATTTAAAAAAATGAAATTTGCAACATATATATACATAAGATAGTCTTTTAAAAACCTTGTGAACTTCAACTTGCTCCCTACTTTCTTGAATGATAAGTTCTTCACTTTGAAATTCTTGAGCTGTAAAAAAATCAAGTGTATTAGTTTGATAACAAGTAATTGTACTGAAAATAACTGCACAAACTAAAACAGAGTAAGGCTCACTAATGAAAACAATTATTGTCTAACTGCTAATAGGAAATAATCAATATCCTAATGAAAACAATTATTGTCTAACTGCTAATAGGAAATAATCAATATCCTAATGAAAATAATTATTGTCTAACTGCTAATAGGAAATAATCAATATCCAGGGATTATGTGGACATAATAGGTGATGCACTAGTGCTCCCAACTACTGGACTGATATGGAATAGGATTGCATTACCAAAGCATAGGTTTATACTACGACTAGTTGTTCGTGGCAGACTGCTAACTAAGGCGAGACTGGTGAGAATTAGCATATCGTGTGATAATAATACTTGTGTTTTGTGTGATGGAAACTGGCTAAAGGATGTAACACATATCTTCCCTAAATGTCACTGGCTGAAGAGAGTATGTGATGCAATACAAACCTGGATTGAGTTCAGAGTACAGAACAGATGTGTGGATGGTGCATTATTGCAGATTAAAGTGAAGAACTGCAATAGATTCAAGAAGGAGGTTATGAAAGCCGTGTACGGAGCTACTATTTACAATATCTTGATGGCCAGGAACAAGAAGAATTTTCAAGGACAAAATGTGAATACCCAATCATGTTATGCAGCAAGTTGAAAATGTAATTAGGAAGAGGGTTAGATATGATTACTGTTGTTGCACACTACTAGTACTACTGTATGGTGCTATGGAAGTATAAAATTTCAGAACACAAAAAAAGTCAATTAGCATTATCAAGGTTCATTACAGCTATCTAATACAACAATTGAAGAGTACAAGAGACGTAATACACGAGCAAAAACTATCACAGTTAGCATTAGTTTCTCTGCTCTTTATGAGCCTATCTTCTTCTCACAAAAAGTATGATAATGACAGTTGTTCGTCCACATAAATCTACGTTCTTGTACAAACAACGAAAGATAAATTCTTTTTCTTAATTACATGCAGTGCTACAGATTAGGGCATGGAAAATGATCAAAATTATGATTATAAAACAGAACCAATATCAAGAAGAGAGTATTGGGGAAGTGAAAGTAATAGAAAGATGAAATATTCTAAAAAAAAAGTGATAGAAAGATTATGGAAATAGCAGAGGCTTCTGTGTTAGGCTGATCTACTTTATGCAAAAGAAGCAGAGATGGAGTAGACTACTAATACACAGGCTAAGGCAATACTAGAGGCTTGTAGACACTATAGCTGGAGTAGACTACTAATACATAGGCAAAAGCTAAGGCAATCAAAGTCTTGTAGACACTGTAACAAACAAACTACAGGAATTTAACTCTATAGACAAAATCAGTGCTCCTAAAAAATATGATGGAAGGGATATGATACAAAACATGGAGCCTAGAATGAGATTCCTCATATTCAAGTAGCTAGACAACCATTGATATACCACATTATGAGGAAAATGAATAAACTACAAGACACTCTAGCTAACCAGACTTTAGATAAAATGTATAACACATGGGTTTCAAGAAATGATAAATGAAGGGAGAAAACTCATAAACATAGATAAATTACAATGCTCTCATATCAGAATTGCCACTCTCATGGTAATAAAGAGACATCAATTCAAGGACATTAAGACACAAATATTTCAAAGAGCAGCATCCAATAAAAAAGAACACCATACAATTCATCTACATATACAAAACAACCATTAAACTTTACAACCTTATTTCACCTGAAACACCAAGAGAGGGAAAGAATTCGAAAGAAAAGGAAAATAGAAATACACATTATAGTAAAGGCGGAGGGGTATCAATGTAGATTTACTGATGCAACAACAATCTAAGGGGACACATCCTCTGAGGTTCAACAAGTAATAAGCCCACCACATAAGGAGAAGAAAGAAGAGCCATTAGACGTCCACTGTTGAACTAAAAGAATTTCATATAGCATTGGAATCATTTCATCATAGAGAAAAAAATCAATCTACTAACCTGTTAACTGGTTCATCTATTGATCAGTGAAAGATTGCGGTGATGTAGGTTCACCAAACACTACACTTGCAAGTTGATCATATTTGCTCTCGAGCTCATCCATGCGTTGACATTTATTCTCCAACTCATCCATGCATTTTTTTAATAATTCATTTTCTTTTCCACTTATGTTCAACTTATCTAGCAATGCAGCCTTTAAAGAGTTACCACCTTTCAACTCCTTAGTTGTTATCCCACCTCCAAATCCAATCACATGACTCTTACGTTGAGGTCCAAAGCACTTTTCGATGACCTCAGTATTTGTAAGAGATGAATCAGATTGAACCAGTTTCTAGATCTCAACCTATTAAACACAAGATAAATGAAAATAATAAAGCACATAAAGTAAAATGAAACGTATAACTTTTCTTGTATACAGTGTATTTACTTACACTAAACCTTTCAGTCCTAAAAGATTACATTGTATTCATTTTTGCAGCAATCTTTCAGCTCTCTTTTTAATTTTTAGAATGAACTTTCATACTCCAAAATCTCTTGAAACACTCTATATTAGTTTCCATTCACAAAAGCTATCGCAAGAGACAGAACAATAGGCACACATTTGCACATTAATCCAACTAGAAGCAGGCCTATTTCATTTCATTAATGTGGAAATACAATCAAGACAGTAGGAGACAAGTTAAGGATAAATGGAAAAGATGAAACAATAGTCTTCTTTAAGCAAAAGGACTTCATCATAGAATGGGAAAAAAACAAACTACATGCACAAAGAATGAATACTGTTATTTGCAATATACTTATTCAATTGGCAGTTATTTAATATGTGGTATTAGTGCACTTAAACGAGAATTTTGCTTCCTATTTCCTACTGCTATTCAAGTCAATAAACAACAACTTGCTTCCAAGATTCAGTTGCAATCCATTCTTTACAGAATGAGAAGCAAATCACTTTTCTACAATAACAGTCATCATCTCACCTCATTTTATTTTCAATCAAGTATACTAACAAGAGTTCTCACATTAGGACATTCAACATATATATATATATATATGCTTACTACTAATATGCTCAACTGCACAGACACCAAAACAGAAAAAAGAAACTGATATGAAATCATACAGTACAAGTTCAGATTTGAGAAAAATTAGGCATTTCACAAACAAATTCATAGTTATAAGAATCCAAACTTACCTTTAAAGAGATGGAAATTCCAAGAATGTGTCCAGATTATTAGTCGCAGCAAGGTAAAGATGAACAGTATGAAGAGAAGCTGTCAATTTAACACGACAATATAAGTTATAACTGTGGTTGTCTTAGAGAATCCACTATGCATCAGATAAGTAAAACAATAACCATCTACTAAGAACTGATGTGGTTGTCTTAAGAGAATCCATTCTTTATTATGAAGATAATCCATTTTTCTTCCTATTTCCAACTGCTTATCAAGTCAATAAACAACAACTTGCTTCCAAGTTTCAGTTGCAGTGCATTCTGTACAGAATGAGATGCAAATCACTTTTCTATAACAACAATCATTATCTCACCTCATTTTATTTTCAATCAAGTATGCTAACAAGAGTTCTCACTTTAGTACATTCAACATATATGCTTACCACTAATATGCTCAATTGCACAGACACAAAAACAGGAAAAAGAAACTGATATGGAATCATACAATACAAGTTCAGATTTGAGAAAAATGAGGCATTTCATATTGTTGTGTTTTTGGGTTTGGGTTGAATGATCTTTTATCAATTTGATAAAGATAAATTTATTGTGGCGATGCTACTTATAGCTTGTTTGGCCTTGCTTCTAGGAGGTTGAAAGTACTTATTTTTATCAAAAATTGCTTGATCCTTTCCTTTTTTTTTGAGGTATTTGGTTAAGCTTTTGAGAGAAAATAAGTATTTTTGAGGGATAATAGAAGTTGTTTTGAAGCCAAAAATGTAGTTTTTCCCTAAGACACTTCTGAGAAAAAATACACTTAAAAACACTTTTTAAAAGTAACTCAAATGCGTTTTTTTTTTAATTCATTCACCAAACTCAAACTATTTCTCACCAAAAAGGAAACACTTTTCAAACTATGCTGATTTTCAAAGTTTGTCTGGTCTATTATAACACGAAAGTACTAATACTATATTTACCCTTTTTCAGAGGAGATTGGCAGGTGGATCTCTTATCAAACAGTGAGAGAGACAAAAAGAGATGCATCTTCGTGGCTTTGAATTTATAGATATCTTGGCGTGTTGACTCTTATGTCCTAAGAAGTATGATTATTCATTTGTCTATATTTTAGGATCAAATTGCAAGCTGATTTTGCTTGATATATGTTGATCAACTGAATTAACGGTTGTTTATCAAGTTTCCTAGTGAATTAAACGTTGATAAAGTTATTGTGGCGATGACACATGCCTTGATGTTGCTTGATTTAACCATGCGAAGAGGAGATGAGTAGACACCTCACTGAGGAGGTGTGAGAGATTTGGATACAACGGATATGAAGAGGGGTAGAGGTAAGCCGAAGAAGTGTTGGGAAAAGGTGATTAGACAGCATATGACGCAATTTTAGTATACTGAGGACATGATCTTAGATAGGATGGTATGCAAGTTGCAGATTAGGACATAACGTTAGGTAGGTATTTGAGTTTTGTCTCGCTTTTGGTGGGATTAGGTTTTCGTGGTAGTGTGGTAACACCATATCTGTCGCAGTATTATTCTAGCCATGTAGTTTCTTGTTGTTGATATTTGTTACCATATGTTGTCTATTGTATTTCATATAGGATAGAACGTTGGTAGGTATTTGAGTTTTTATAAATGTTCTATACTGCGTTTCTTATTAATTGACATGTTTTTTTCACTGTCGTATTTCTTTTCGTAATTACTTTGTTTTGTTGCACTTGAGTTGATGATTTTCCGAAAAATAACCTCTCTACTCTATGGGATAGGAATAAATTCTGTAGATATTCTACCTTCGTAGAAATACCACTTGTTAAATTATATTGAATATGTTATTCACCTCAAGAAAATGAAGAACATCCTTTTAAATTAATGCAAAAAAAATAATTTTTTTTAGTACGCTTGTGTCTTTCAATGTCAATAACTAAAGCACATGGCCAAAAGATCTGTTAGGGTTGTATTTGTCCTAATATATCTTTTAGGCTTATAATTATATGTTATATATACTCTCTAGAGCAATATAAATATTGATAATAATAGTTTTATATTCATAAAAGAGAATCACCAAAAATATCTATTACAACAAATAATGACATATTATGTATATGTAATATATGTATAATAAAGTTGTTATAAACATTTAAACAATTATTTCATTTTCTTTTTTCCATCAAATTGCATTAAATCGTTGTTTTTGGATGTATTTAAGTATTTACTATTATTTTACGTAAAATAATAGACTAAAGTTTTTTTTATGTGATACACGTGTATAAAAGTCTCAAAACATTTAACGAATATAATACCTTGTATGAAAAAGGCCAGTGGATATAAAAAAGACGATAATAAATAAGTTAGATGAAACCAAAATGATGTTGATGTTGACAATTCTTTTGGATATAATATTGTTATTGAAGTAATGCAAGAAGGCTAAAATCTTAAACAAAAGAGTAACCGACCAAAATGGAAAGTTGCGATCGAAGAAGAATGAACTTCATTTGAGAAACATGAATTTTTTGGACATGTAGCGCTAACACTGAAAGCCAGTGGGGTACAAATGAATTTTTATAAGAAAAAATAACAAGAAAAACAAAGTCGTTAAATATAAAGCACCAGTGGTGGTACAAGATTTTTTGGAAAAATCTAGTGTTTATTATATGGAGAGATATAATCTCTCGTAGTGAATACTATCACTCTAGGATATCTAATATGTTTTTTGGCACATGAGAAACTTGATATGCGCTTTTTCTTTGTATTCTTCTGGAAAAACCTCGGAACTAGTGACGACAAATGGATGAATTGAATTGAATTTGAACGGATTAAATTGTAAGAGTAAACTTAGCTATATTTCATGCAAATAACACTCAAAGGCTCGGCCCAGTCTACACATATAAAAAATCTATCTCTAATTGTATATAAATTCTCTTTGAAAATTTAGTAACATAGTTTTGTTCCATTTCTTTGGATTGTGAAGAAAGGAATTTTATTAGGTCAAAAATTGAGATGAATTTGACGGCTGCTCAGACTCCGGGAGGTGCCTCCGGCGGAGCTATGGATTCCGGTGATTGGCGGACTCAACTACCGTCGGGTTCTCGTGAAAGGATTGTCAACAAGATGTAAACTTTTCAAATTTTTTACAGATTGTTCTTGTGTTTTTGTTAAACATTTTGGATTTGGAATTTAGGATTATTTTTTTTTGTGTTTTTGTCAGTTTTTTTTATAATTGTAGTGTCCTGACCAACTTTCGTAGATCTAGACTAATTTCATGGGATATCTGACACAAGTGAAGAAATTACCTTTGTGTTTTTTTGTCTCTACTGAAATTTGAACCCGAGAATGATTCTCGATTCACTTTATTGACTTTTAACATGATCTTTTGTTGTATAGAACGAAGGAATTGAAGAGGCATATTCCATTCTCTGGGCAAGACGGAGAATCGGAGCTTATGAAAATTGCAGTGAAGTTTGAGGAAAAGGTATATAATGCTGCTACAAGTCAGGTATATATGCAGTCTAAACTCGTTATCTATTTATTTGAATGATGCAATTCAATTGACGTTATAACTTGCATTCGTTTTTCCAGTCATCTAGACATGTTGTATGCATTCTAACTTAAATTTATCTAATATTGCAGGAAGATTATCTGAGGAAAATAGCTATAAAGATGCTGACAATGGAGATCAAATCAAAGGATGATGTCGTAGAGGAGGTGGTGGTTAAAAAGGAGCAAAACAGTGACGTTGTTGGACACAAAGAGAATGTCAGAGTTGGGGAAAATGAGGTAATTTTATATATTTTTTTCCTTTCTCGGAAGCCTTTTCTCTATTAAAATGGAAGAATTACCACTGATTTATTTGTTGTTAATGATCCAAATTGAAGTTTTGTAATTGCTAAGTTGACTAGCTAGCAGAAGAACACAAGGTCACTACATTTTGTAGTCACTAGTCAATAGCTTGAGAATTTATAAGACCTCATTTGTTTTCATTAAGATTAAGTTGTCTGAATCTGAATGATTAAGATGACGTTTCTAGCTCTGAACACTGGATGATTAAGATTATTTCTTAGCAACTCTGAATCTGCATAATGATTAAGATTAAGAGAACGAGTTCTGGTGCTAAACTTGATGAGCGTTTAGCACAAGTTGAGGAACGATTAGAGAAAATTGAGGCTCATTCGGAAAAAGGTGGAGACATTGTTGGTTGATATTAACAAAAAATTGAACTATTTAGTGAAGATGTGTGATGCTAAAGTTTCTAGGGACATTAAATGTCAAACTAAGGATATGAGCTCCTCGTGGATTGATAATGGCCGATCAAAGAGGAAACATAGAGTAGCTGAGATGATTAGGCAGTCGTGCAAGCATCGGCAATTGGGAAGAGGTGTTATAGCACAGTAGTTCCTCCGGTTGCTTTGCATGATAATCGTGTTGAAAATGACCAAAGGAAGTTAGATGATGAAGAACAAAATATTTGATGATGATTTCTTATGTTCTTTTTTCCTAGACTCTTAAGAGATTGTTATGACAAGCAGTACAATCTGTAATATAAATCTATCTCTCATGTTCTATTTAAATGAATTATCCTATGTTTATAAAGTAAATTAACTCTTGCAATGTATAAATCTCTACCCTTCTTCTAAAGCTATAATTTTTTTGCAGGAATCTTAGCTCCAAAGAAGCTATTAGGAGGCCTTCAGTATTTTTCAATTAAAATGAGTAAGTCATTATTTACATCCATCATATGTTTTTGACAAGTTTTTGGGAAGTCGATAGTGTTTATTTTTCTCAAAGTTGCTTGTTCCAAAAAAAATAAATTGAGGTGTTTAATCAAACTTTCGGGAGAACATAAGTGTTTTTGAGTAGCAGCAGAAGTTGTTTTGAAGCCAGAAAAGTATTTCTTCCCTAAGACATTTTTAAGAAAAATACGCTTGGAATACTTTTTAAAAGTTGGTCAAACACTAATTGTTGCTCAAAAGTGTTTTTTTAAATTTATTGACCAAAAGTAACTTTTGAGAACATTTTGAAAACTAAATTTTAGAAGACAGTGCTAATATTATATTTACCTTTTTCAGAGGAGATTGGATGGTGGAGCTCTTATCAAACAGTGAGAGAGATGAGAAGAGAACTATTTTCAGTCGCTTTGAATTTATAAATTTATATATCTTGGCTTGTTGATTCTGTCCTTGGAAGCTTTACTATTCATTTGTTTGTATTTTAGGATCAAAATTGCCTTTATGTTGCTTGAGATATGTTGATCAACTGAAGTAAATGTTGATTGTCAAGCTTCCTAGTGAAAGTAAATAAACATTTTTCTTGTTTTGACATCATGGAAGATGATATCAATAATTATTATCAGAAAAAAAAACATTTACTTCAACATAAAATGATTTTTCACCACATATATATATGTATGTTGTTGGATTTCACAGGGTATGTTATTGTTGTTGCATTATATATATGCATTGTTGTCAAGTTTAATATATGACTTGGGCATGTGTAGAGGAGATTGAAAAATTGAGGAGGTCTGTGAGGTCGGATACAGTGGGTAGGAAGAAAGGTAGAGGAAGGCCGAAGAAGTATTGAAGAGAGATGATTAGACGGGATATGACACAATTTTAGTATACTGAGGATATGATCTTCGATAGAATGGTATGCAGGTCACGATATAGAATATAACATTGGTAGGTATTTGAGTTTTGTCTCGCTTTTGATGGGACTGTGGTAGCATCGTATTTGTCGTAGTATTATTACAAACATGTAGTTTCTTGGTTTTGATATATGTTACCATTTATTGTTCATTGTGTTTTAGCTATCACATTATTTAGTTGTTGTTACTATTATTTTTTTCTAAATTCTCTACTATTTTTTTTAATTAATTGATATGTTTTTTTCACTGTCATATTTTCTTTTCATAACTATTTTGATTTGTTCCACTTAAGTCGATAGTCTTTCAAAAATAACCTCTCTACTTCTATAGAGTGGGAATAAGCTTTGTGTATATTTTACATTCATTAGAATCCACTTAATTGCAGTGAATATATTATTGATGTTATTATGACTTCACATCAAGAAAATGAAGAACATCCTTTTAAATTCATCCAAAAAATATTTTGTTAGTAAGCTTTTGTTTCCCAGTGTCAATAACTAAAGCACACGGCCAAGAGATTCAAGTGTTCTTATCAAAAAATATTTGTTACAACAAATAACAACATATTACGTATATGTAATATATATTGTATAATAAAGTTGTTATCAACATTTAAAAATCATTTCATTTTATTTTTCTATATCAATTGCATTAAATCATAATTTTTTGTTGTATATAAATGTTTATTGTTTTATGTAAGATAATTGACTAAAGACTTTTATGTGATATACGTGTATAAAACTCTCAAAACATAATAATTAATAATACATCGTATGAAAAGATTTAAGTTTCTGAAAAAGATGATAATAAAGAGATCTCAATAAGTTCGATGAAACCAAAATGATGTTTAGTTTAATGTTGACAATTCTTTTGGATATAATATTTCTATTAAACTAATGCAAGAAAACTGAAATCTTGAATCAAAATTCTATTGATAAATGTAGATAAGTGAGCGACTAACCAAAATAGGAACTTGCAATTGAAACGATCTGATTCCGTCGTTAGGAAAAAGCCAATGGGGCCAGAAAACTTTTGAGTAGTAACTTGAAATTTCCTAGCCTAGTCCAGATTTGGACAAAATCGGAGTCAGGCGAGTCTAGAGAAATCTGGTAACAAATGGGTGATCTAATTATGATTTTGATCACATGAGTAGATAGCTAAGACGTTAAGGAACCCGTACAACTTTACGGAATCGAATTCGGGTGAGTAGAACTCCCGAAACTGATCTTAGCGTGAACGGGTATTTTCTGAGTGTCATGGGATGAAGGTGTGTTGTGAAATGGGGGTTTGAAGTTTTTAATTTTTCTCACTGTTTCTGTGCAAGCCGCTAAGGCGGAATTTTCCGCTAGGGCGGGGCCGCTATAGCGGGATGAGGTCTGATGTGGCGGGAAAGTCGCAATTTAAGTCGAAAATAAACCCCAAAATCATTTTGTTCTGCACTTTTCGACTTTGAGAGCTAAGGAACGACCCCAGGTGTTTTCTTGACAGTTTTCCACTATTCTTGAGGCTAAAGGTAAGGTTTTCACTCCCTGAATCCGCTTTTCGATTCGTAGAATTTAGTTTCTTGGGTAATTATCGATGGGGTGGGTTTTGATCAGTGATTTATGGTGGAAGAAACCCTAACCTGGGTATGGGGATCAAGGGTTTGGCCTAGAGTTCATAATGTTGATTATAATCCGGGTAATTAGGCCTCATTTATTGATCCTTGCGTTAATTATATGTTTTTAGACCACAAATAAGCGGGAAGAATCCAGAAAGGAAAGATTCAAGTGCCTTAGGGGATTCAAACTTGGATTCGAGGTAGGTGATGGTTGTGATTTCATGTTAGTGTGATATATAGTTGTAATTGCTCATTATTATGCATGTATATATGTGAATGTTGCATTATTGATCACCCTAATAGTAAATGAGGATAATTGAATAATTGTATGCCATGAATCTGTCACACCCCGAGCCTACACCCCGGACGTGGCTGGCACTCGAGAACCATTGCTAGCCCCAAGCGAACCCTTGGCCTGGCTTACTTATTCAGTGGAAGACTCTAAGCATTATTACAATGATCAACTACACTTCTACTCAACTGTTTAATAAAATAACTTAGAACGTTTAAAGGTCAAATATTCAACTTGGCCAAAATGGCAACTCAAGTCTTAACATATGAAATAATAATGTAAAGGCAACTGAACTACTAACTGTCTATGAAGCCTCTAAAACAAGAAGTGATGTCGGGACAAGACCTCCGATCATCCTAACAACTGAAATTCTAGAAAGCAAAGTAAAAGGAGTCCTCTGAAAAGCAAGAAAGCTCACCAACTGAGTCTGAGTGCTCAACTGGATCAACGAGGCCCTGGATGCTGATCCTGATTACCTGTGTCAGCATCATAAAATGATGCAGGCCAAATTGCATCAGTACATTGAATGTACGAGTATGCGAGGGGAATACTAAACATCACATAAGCTTGAAAGGAATTTGAAAGAAACACTTACCTTGGCTTTACTCAACTCATGAATAACTTAACTTAATATAAAACAATAATACACATGCAATATATAGAAAGATTTTTAAAACAGTAGAAAGCAACTCAGTTTGTTAAATAAAATGCAATAACAACTCAACTTACTCATATAATAAAGTAATGTAATACTGTGGGAGTTTCTCTAACCGACAACCACCATTATGAGCCTAAGTGGTGATACACCGGCTTGCCCACGTTGCCAGAATTGTCCTATACTTTGCCGTCATACAGAACGCCTTAACTAAGTGGATCCACTAGTCTATGCTAAAAAAACACTTAAGGAATCATCTAAAAAATATGATCATTTACTACCCATGATGGCTACATGGTTTATGGAGACTTGAGCTATTATAAACTCGCATCCCCATATCGGTGCTCAATACTACTCCCACAATATACTTAACTCATATGTTTTTAAAACAAAACTTCTTTCTTTGGTTTGAGATAATTACTCAAAACTTAGTTAAAAACTCTTTCGGAAATCGGTGTTCCCTTCTTGCTCAAATATGAAAACATTTTTAACTCTTGGGAATACTTAGTTCCCGTATAATCTTTGAAGAAATGAACTTTACTCTTACTCTTTCCTCAACTCAAAGCTTAAGTCTTAAAATAAATTTAAAACATTTGTGAAAGACTTTTGAAATACTTTATGAACTTCTCTTGACTTAACTCTTAACCTCTTGACTTGACTATTAACTTTCCTTAAATTGAATTATGGATTCAAGGATTGTGATTTGTGATAGGAAGGATCTCATGATGTTTAGGAGTGTTTTTAGATAGTTAAACGTGAGAAAATATCAAGAAATCACTGTCTGCGACGCAGAGATGTATTTAAATATTTGGTCGCAAAAATAATTTTTGAGGTAGAACGGTCCGTGACCACTCCGCGACGCGAGGAGAATTTTTCCCATCCTAAGGAACAGGTCCGCGACGCGGACTTGGTACGCAGATTCGCCCGACTTTTTCCTTTTTCGTTATCCAGCCCCAATTCACCTAAACTCGATTCTCTTTCCTAAATTCTCTTTAGATTCAAATACCCAGTAAATGTACCTAAGAACCTAACTCAAAATAACTCTATAATTAGACGCAATAATCTCAAAACTTCTCAATCTCATTCCAATTCAAGAACGAAGACAAATTCATGAACACATATCAAGAACATCAAACTTTCAACCCTTTTTAGGACGAATTTTGCGGAACTAAACATAATTGGCGCGTGGGTAAACGAACCCAATGCTATGAAAGTCTCACATACATTGTAGGGATCACCCCTTGACGAAATCCACAAGCGATTCGTGAAGAACTTGACGATTCTTGCTCCTTCTCCTCTTTTCTCCTCTTCTTTTCTCTTCTCTCAAAACCCCAACTTAGTTTTCAAAAGCGTAAACTGACCAAGTTTAGTTTAGACCCTAATTAAACTCCTAAAAATGAAATAAACTAATTTGGTATGGAAAAGACCAAACTACCCTTCAAAAATCTGGATTACACTTTCCTTATTCGAACAATCCAACTTCCGATGGGAATATCTCACTCATACGAACTCAGAATCGCGAAAACTCGGTGGCGTTGGAAATATAATTTCAAGATCTTTCCTAAGGTATCTGGAATCACACCTAACTCAACCTGAGCATGATCGTTTGAAGTTGACCAAAAACCTAAACTTAACATAACTTAACAAATTTCTAGATTTTTCATTCTTTCCTAAAATGGCTATTTCCAATTCTAACTCTTTCTAGTTCTTTCAATTATCGAGATGTTACAGAATCACCTCTTGTTGTATGACTGGAGAATATATATTGTGATTATGGTTTGTTGAATGGATCGTTTGCCACGTAGCGGCATAAACATTGAGATCGATTGCCACGTACCGGCATAAATATTGGGATCGGTTGCCACGTACCGGCATAAACATGGGATCGAGTGTCACATCCGACACACTAACTTCGATCGGGTACCACAAACCGGTACACTAACAACTTGGGTTTGGGTTCCTTGAGAGGACCGTTGAATTTTATTGTGTATAAACATGTGATGATTACGTTCATATCCATTGTGGTTGTGTACTAATACTGCACTTGCTTGTTCTTTGTTGTTTATAGGGCATCTTCAGGAGGCTATTGATAAACCTCAGCTAGGTGACTATTGAGCGTGACCAGATTCAAGGGTGAACCAGTTTTTTCAGGCTGCCATGGATCTTTCTTGTTTAAGTCCACCCTTTTCGGACTTAGACTATTTGTTTAAGGTGTTTTGTTTAGCTTCGGGGTTGTACCCTTTGTTCTTAGACTTGTCATTAGTAGAGTTTTGGTACAATGACTTTCAGGTTCTAAGGGTTAAGACTTCTACATTAGTGTGGTTAAGTTATTTGTTTAAACCTTTGGAGTATATGGGAACTTCGTATTTTTATTGTTATTTAAACCTGCTTTTGTATCCTTAAATGATTAGTTTTTGGTTAAGTTGTTTAGTCTGGGTTGTAGTAATAGTTCTTCCACCGGAGAATTAGTGTGGGTGTCAATCACAACGGTATGGGTCATGACAAAGTTGGTATCAGAGCCCTAGATTCGTTGATCTCATTGTACCAAAACGAGTTTAGTAGAGTCTTGCGGAAGGGTACGAAGACGTCTGTACTTTTCTTCGAGAGGCTATAGGACTTTAGGAAAAACTCACTTCTTTCTACTCCTTCAAGCTATGACTTGAATCCAATTGGTATCTGGGTAATACAAATTGATATCTTTCCTCTTTCACTCGATGGTCCGAACTAGAGCAATAACAGTGGTAACACCATCACTAGCAAGAGAGGATGTGTATAGACTACCGACAGTTCAATAGGGTCACTATTCTGAAAAAGTATCCATTGCCTCGGATAAATGATCTTTTGACCAGTTGCAGGGTGCATCAGTTTACATTTTGCTCTTGTACAGGGAAACTGGTAATGGTCATCTATGGAACAAACTAATTTAGAAATCGGGCTTGTCTGTGAGTTGTAACTTGAAAACTGTGAATGAGTGTTCCTTGTTGCCTGAATTAACTGTGAATGTGGAAGTTGTATTTGCTTAAATGTGATGATATGATCATGTGCACAATAAGTGTGGGTCTGAATTTTGATATGTGCAATATGCTGATTAAATTGATTGAAACTATGTAAGTTGTAACTGTTGAGTATCGTGAAACTTGTTGTGAAAAGAAGATCACGACCAAATTCGATGCAGGGGTTTAGATAATGTACGAGGTGATTCGTAAGAAAGATCTGGACGTGTCTTGCGATTGAGTAATAACCGCGTGAGTGTCTGGGTGTATCATGGGGATGTGTGGGTTATGGTGTTGAATTAATGAGAATGAGTTGGATTGTGTATCGTTGGATTGACTCGGGGTAGACAATGATTATCCTAGTTTAGAGGATTATCCTAAATTGCTCAGTAAAGTTGAAATCTGTTGGGAGATTTAGAAAAGAGAAAAATCCCAGAAAAATTTATTGCATGGGTACTATTTCCGTCTAAGCTGCTGGGGCAGAATTTTTCCGCCAGCGCGAGGCCACCAGAGCGGAAATTCCCCGTAAGAGTGGGACAGGGCAAGACAGAACCTCAACCCCGAATCGAATCTGAACTAACCCCTGCAAACCAATTAGTGTTCAGCAATCAAGGATAGACTATAAAACCTTGTAATAAATCGAATGTTGTGCAGAAAAACTGGAATCCATGTGATTACAAAAACAAAAAAGCGTGTGCGAAATTTCCTAAGTGTGAATTTTGGTTGAATTCGGTTGCCTTTTTGGGGCATGTAGCTTCAAGGGAAGGGGTAATGGTAGATCCCTAAAAGATTGAATCAGTCAGGAATTGGGTCTGACTTAGTTCTGTGACTGAAATTAAGAGTTTTGTGGGGCTGCCTAGCTACTATCGTCGCTTGTGAAGGGATTAAGGTCAGATTTGCAGATTCAAGTTTATAGATAACAACATTCAAGAAGTTTTGGTAAGGGACGGATTGATAATGAACACCATTAATTTGGAAAATGCATTTAGTATTGTTGTCATAACATGTATAGGTTGTTTAGCGAATGATGAAATTAAGTTATGTCATTTGAGTTTAGGAGTTATACTACGATTTCATGGATTGTTTGTATATCAAGAAGAGGTCAGGATACGACTGCTCCAATAACAGCGAGGTTTACTTGGTTAAGTTATTAAGTGTGTTACAATTGTGGAGAAACTGGGCATATGAGAAGGAAATCAGCGAGGCCGGGGAAATGGTAATACAAGTAAGGAGTAGTGCATCCAGGCAAGGAGGTTGCCCGTCAAGATGATAGGGTTCAGTTTTATGCCTTTCTGAGCAAGACCGAGGTTGAGGGTTTGATGCAGTGATCACAAGTACTATTATTATATGTGACCGGATGGCTAATGTGTTGTTTGATCCGGATTCTACTTATTCTTATGTGTCCGTGCAATTTGCCTCAAAATTTGATATGATTTGTGATATACTTGATGCCCCCATACATGTTTCTACCCAGTTGAAAAGTCCGTCATAGTCACACATGTATATCGTGTTGTCCTGTTGTGTTTATGGATTGTCAGATTTGGGTCGATTTGGTTTTGCTGGTTATGACTGACTTGATATAATCTTAGGCATGACTTGGTTGTCCCGCTATTATGTTGTGCTTAATGGTAATACTAAGTCGGTAACTCTAAAGATCCCGGGTAGGGAAAGGTTAGAGTGGGAAGGGGGTACAAGCCTAAGTCAGCTAAGGTCATATCTTTCGTGAGGGGTAGCAAACTGGTAGGGCAGGATTGTTTGGCGTAATTGGCTTATATTCGAGATGCAACTATATAATAAAATTACTGGTTAAGCTAATTTTTGTATAGTAATTATGACTTGCGAGTATCTAAGGTTATGGTTTTCTAATATTTGGTGAGTAACGTGATTGTATGAAAAGTTTTAAGAGATGGTGGGACACCATTCGAATAGAAATTAAAGGGTTAGAGTCATAATGAAGAAAAATAGTGGGATGTAGTACAGCCTCTAGAGAGAGGCGAGAGCAAGAATATTTTATTTGATTGCAAAGGCTAAAGAGATATCTTCATAGGAGTAGATAATTAGGTTCACAGACGCGTGATTTCATTCGTTTTGTTGTGGCTATGGTAATAGTGTCATAAGTCCGTCAGATTTGGTTAAAAACTATTGGAAATGACTTGAGAAAGGAGTGTATAGACATTAGCTCGAGTGTGATGATAAGTGTTTTGGTTTTGTTTTTGAGTTTAGTAATGAGTACGATGGAAGTTTAGCGAAAGATATTGTAAGATCGATGGAGATGCAATCAAGGATAAGCGAAGATCCATGAATTCAAAAAAATCTTCAAGGTACAAGCTGATGTTGATAGATAAGGAGATTGTGTTATACGGTTGAATTTACAATTCATGTTTTTCATTGTAAATCTATATTTGTGGTGAGATAAGTTGTTAAGGTATGAATTGGCAAGGTGAGAAATGATCATTTGTATTCGATATTGAGATGTGAAAGGACTTACACCTGGTTTGAGTCGTAAAGTTTATTACTATTGATTGTTAAGTACCTAAGAAAGGTTTCATTTAAAAGGGTTGGTTTATAATAAGGTAAATGGTCGGAGTGTTATAATGGTTGTTAGTATTGTGAGTATGATTCACTAGCTATGCTCTCGTGTGTTTTCACTTTTGTGGGTGGATCCCTAATGGTGGATCAGGGGTACCAAAATCGTACGATGTTCTCTTGGTTGAGTGAGATGATTGGGATGACTTGGTTATTTTAGATGACATATTTGGCGTTGTCTTGAGTTGTTAAAGTATTTCAGTAGTTCTACATGTACCATCTTGCTTATGAGAGTTCATAGAAGAGCTACATGTGTGATCATGGTTGTCTGACAATCTTAATATTTGTCTATTTGTCAAGGTCATGTATTGATTATGTATGGTTGAATATGGGGATCAGTGAATCCAATTCTACTGTTCTTAAGAGGTAATCTATAATTAATAAATCCAGCATTTCGATAGTGTTGCTAGAGGGTTTGTATGCTTGGACATATCCCTCAATATGTATCTGATGTCTAAAGACCAAAATTTTGTAACTTAAGCTTATGGAAATTTATGTTGTGAGAAGGAGATGTTGATAAGAACTATGATTGTTGGGGTATTATGAGTGTGTGTTTGTTGGTTCAGGTTCACTTCTATTTGTAGCGAGTATTGACTTGGAATTTCGCCATGCTTAAATGCTAAAGTATTCGTCCGGATGATTGTGTCAAGGTCTTTGATAACATGTTGTAGACGTGTGTACGATCAACTTTGGTGGTTGTTGGGAATCATTTTTGTTGTTAGTTAAGTTAACATACAACAATATTTATCACTCGAGTATTGAGATGACTTTATTGAGGCATTGTAAGGGAGGATGCGTAGGTATTCAATTGGTTGGTTTGAGGTTGGAGATATGAAACCCTTAAGGGTAGTGAGATTCGGTAAGAAGGGCATGCAAGAAAAGTATCCCCAGTAATTCGACGATTCAGATACTACTCTACCCTTACTTTAGCCAGTCTTTCCTAGTTGATCACTCGGGGACAAGTGATGGGTAAATTGGTATCTATTGTAACAACTTGATTCCGTAGTTAGGGAAAAGCCAATGGGGAAGAATTGGGGACAGTCGTGATTTAAGTCGGAAATAAACTCCAAAATTGTTTTATTCTGCAATTTTTGACTTTGAGAGCTAAGGAATGACCCCGGGTGTTTTCTTGACAGTTTTTCACCATTCTTGTGGCTAAAGGTAAGGTTTTCACTCACCGAATCCGCTTTTTGATCCGTTGAACTTAGTTTCTTGGGTAATTATCGATGGGGGAGGATTTTGATTTGTGATTTATGGTAGAAGAAATCCTAACCTGGGTATAGGGATCAAGGGTTTGGCCTATAGTTGATAATGTTGATTATAATTCAGGTAATTAGGCTTCGTTGATTGATCCTTGCGTTAATTATATGTTTTGAGACCACGAACAAGCGGGAAGAATCCGAAAAAGGAAGATTCAAGTGCCTTAGGGGATTCAAGCTTGGATTCGAGGTAGGTGATGGTTGTGATTTCATGTTGGTGTGATATATGTTTGTAATTGCTCTTTATAATGCATGTATGTATGTGAATGTTGCATTATTGATCACCCTAATCATAAATGAGGATAATTGAATAATTGTATGCCATGAATCACCTCTTATTGTATGATTGTGAGAATATACATTGTGATTGTGATTGTGATTGTGGTTTGTTGAATGCATCGGTTGCAACGTACCGACATAAACATTGGGATCGGTTACCACGTACCGGTATAAATATTGGGATCGGTTGCCACGTACCGGCATAAATATGGGATCAGAATGTCACTTCCGGCACACTAACTTGGATCGGGTACCACGAACCGGTACACTAACAGTTTGGGTTTGGGTTCCATGAGAGGACCATTGAATTTGGTTCCGTTGGAGGACCATTGAATTGTGTTGTGTATCTACTTGTGATGATTACGTTCATATCTAATGGTAATTGAGGTTGAAAGACTAGTTGTTGCTCTAAAATGATAACCAATGTGTATTATTGAGAACGTGGAATGTTACATTGATCCTGTAAAGATGACTAATATTGTATATGTTTGGTATATGCCTGTTTTATATTGTTGTGGTTACTTGCATGTGTTTCACTTATTAGGATAGCCGTGTGATCCTACCAGTACACTGTAGTTGTGTACTGATACTGCACTTGCTTGTTCTTTATTGAGTACTGGGCATCTTCAGGCGGCTATTGATAAACCTCAGCTAGGTGACTATTGAGCGTGACCAGATTCAGGGGTGAACCAGTTTTTTCAGGCTGCCATGGATCTTTCTTGTTTAAGTCCATCCTTTTCATACTTAGACTATTTGTTTAAGGTGTTTTGTTTAGCTTCGGGGTTGTACACCTTGTTCTTAGACTTGTTGTTAGTTGAGTTTTGGTACAATGACTTTCAGGTTCTAAGGGTTAAGACTTCTGCATTAGTTTGGTTAAGTTATTTGTTTAAACCTTTGGAGTTTATAGGAACTCCGTATTTATATTGTCATTTAAACCTGCTTCCGTATCTTTAAATGCATATCTTTTGGTTAATTTGTTTAGTCTAGGTTGTAGTAATGATTATCCCATCAGAGGGTTAGTGTGGATGCTAATCACGACGGTCTGGGTCGTGACAACAATTGAAGTAGAATTAGTTTTACTTGAAAAGCATGAAATTCTTGGACCTATAGTGTTAACACCTAAATGTGTAAAGCCAGTGGTATATAGATGATTTTTTATAAGAAAATCTATTGAGAAAAATAAAATCGTTAGATATAAAGCACGAGTTATGCTACAAGATTTCTCGCAAGGACCTAGTGTTGATTATATGAAGACATATTCTCTTGTAGTAGATGCAATCACTCTACGGTATCTAATAAGTTTGGTAGCACATGATTTCACAACCTAAAAGTGGACGTGATGACACTTGTCTATTCTTATAAAAAAAAGTCAGCCTCAACCCAACGTAAACGAAAGAAATGCGGAAATATAAAGCAAGAACAAGTTAAAATAGAAAACTTATTCATTCTAATAAAATCCCCAAAATTTGGTTGTCACATGTACAAGCCACTAAATAAATAAAGTGTGGAATTGAAATAATTATAAGTCTCAACCTTTGTTTCTCAATTAGAACAAAGTATAAAGAAAAGGAAAAAGAGGATCCGCCGAAGTGACATGTAGTTACCTCTCGAATTCATTAACAAGCCTACAAATAAGGAGGAGGAAGACCCCTTACATTCCAATGAACCTCCTCAACTACAACCTGCACAGTAATAGGACCCCTTACATTCTAATGAACCTCTCCAACTACAACTTGCATCAACACAACCTAACAGTTCTAAAATACACGGCTCATAGGGCCAAATATCCACAGTTCAATAGTCACAAATTAGCAACCAACGAACCAAGTAAGCCAATCTCAATGTTAAGTAGATCAATCACACGCAACAAGTGTATCAATCACAATTAACAAGCAAGTCACACATAAGCATCAAATGCATCAAGTCACAACCGCCGGAACCACTTCCCATCGGCACAATATCACTAGATAGAACCATTTCCCATCGGCTTTATATCAATTCTCTATCCAGAACCATTTCTCAGCGGATTTATATCAATTCTCTAGCCGGAACCATTTTCCATCGATAGTATATCAAATCACTAGTAGGACCATTTTCCATCAACTTTATATCAAATCACTAGTCGAAATCATTTCCCATCGACTTTATATCAAATCACTAGCTAGAACCATTTTCCATTGGCTTTATAGCACTCACCGGTGATGACCTCGGCATTATAAACACTTGACGAAAAAGACCTCGGCATCATAACCATCACAAGTCTCATTATGGTGTTCAACAATCAAAGCACACAAGCAATATCACACCACATGAAAGAGACAATAACTCATGCAATTCAAGTCCACATGCATGCTATCACACATTTCATCAATCAATCAATAAGGGTCACAACAAGGCAATTAATTTTATCATTTTCATCACATGGCCTTTTCAATCTCAATCAATTTTTATTCATCAAGATTTAACAAGTTGACAATTAACCCTTCGCCTCATTCTCATTATTCTCAACACACAAACAACGAAGAGAATACATTAATTCTACTAGTATACAAAGTTTAGGAGATCACTTGTCGTAAATCAATCAATAATCACTCCATAAGTATTCCCCTTCCAAATCACTTTCAAAGTCATACACTATATCAATCAAGTATTCACAATCACATTCCAAAAACAACAATACCCATAACAATTGCTTAGAAAAAGGGTCAATCAACTCAAAATCCAATTTTAAAAAAAGGTTCGAATCCAAAATTTAATACTTGACAATGTTACTCAAGACCTTAGGAACTCACTAGTGAATATCATTACGAAAAAAGGACTTAAAATTAATTCATAATCTCCATTTTAGTTAAGAACTTGAGTTCTTGAAAAACTTTGTCATTTACCATTCAAAATCCCAATTCTGATGTTAGAATTCATAAATAATCAAAGGGAAATGAAATTTGAGAGTTAAGAATCGTTACCTGACTGATTTAGCACAAGAAACCCTTTCAAAATCTCCACCAAGGATTTCCCAAACTCAAAAAAGGAAGAATGGGGCATAAACCCCAAAAATGGTAGGTCAAACCCCTCTCAGATGTTGCAAAAGTGAATCAGAGTTCACTTAAACAAACCCCGCAAAAATTGTCACAACTCGAGCATACACCCTGGATGTGGTCGGCACTCAAAAACCATTGTTAGTCCCCAAGAGAACCCTCATCCTGGCTAATTACAAGCACAAAATTAATTCGAGAAATAATAGGCTTAAAACTGAATTAAATTCATTACACTCAAATACTCAACTTCATAAATTCTGGAAAATACTCAATAGATATCTTTGTAGTTTGTAAAATAACTCAAAGGAAAGTAAATACAGAAAGACTTTTCAACTATAACTATTTATGAGGCCTCTACTATTAAAGAAGGATAGCGGGACAAGACCCATGATATCTCAAAATTACTAAACTGAAAGTAAATGTGAAGTCCTCCAAAATACAAGGAGGCTCACCAAAAGCTAACAAGAGTGTAAAGTGATCTCAATGAAGCGCATGTTGATAATTCTGAACACTTTTATCTACATCCTAAAATGATGTAAGTCAAATGACATCAGTACATTGATTGTACGAGTATGCAAGGAGAACTAAAAACGTAGATAACTGAACTTATAAGACCGGAAAAGTACTCACATCAACTTAACTCTTTACAAAAGCAGTAACAACAGATTTACATGTTTAAAGCTTCAAAAATGAAATATATCAACTTAAGAATGTATATAAGAATACAATAAAAATACTCTTTACTCTTATTTGGGAGATTCTCTAACCGACAACCATCACTATGAGCTACGTGATGATACAACGTATCGCCCACGATGCTAGAACTGTCTAATACCTTGTTAGGGTATAGAACACCTCAACTAAGTGGATCCACTAAGATATACTTAAAAGAAATAAGAAATCATCTAAAGAGTATGATCCTTTACTCATGTTGGCATACATGGTTTATGAGGATTTTGAGTTGTCTGAACTCATCCCCATATCAGTGCTCAATACTATTCCCAATAACATATAACTCATGCTCAAATGATTAAAACATACTCTTCTTCTGGTTTGAGATAATTTCTCAAACTATCCTCTTAAAAGAGGTAACTGCTCTGAAATGTCACTGAACTCATAAACTCGTTTAGAAATCAAAGTTTCTCTTTTATCAAAATAGTATTCTCTTTCTTCATGTAAAAATGAAACATTTTAGAAATACATAGTTCCCTTATACTCTTTCTCAAACTCCACTTTACTTCCTCAAAACTCAGTTTAAAACTCAAATATTAGCTTTAAAAGATTCTCAAGATTTATAACACAAAAATAAGGCTCATGCTAAATTATAGACATGAACGAATCAACTCAAGGACCTCAATAACAATATGGAAACTCAGTACTCAGAACTCAAGGACTCAAGAACTCAAAACTCAACGATACTACTCATCTCAAGAATACTCATTTCATAGGGTTCATGCAGAAAATATGGACATGAATGAATCAACTCAAGGATATCAATAACAATATAGACAACTCAATACGCAACACTCAAGGACTTAGTTCAAAATTATAGTTAATTGCAAAAGAGTTCTCAAATTTGACTCAAAATGACCTCTAGAACTTTCCTCTTAACTTTACTTTATTTTGAAATGTAAATTAAGAGATGTGATTAGGATATGTAGGATATATCAAGAATTAATGAAGACTTTAAGATTTAATATCAAGAAGATATTTAAGATACGATTTGAAAGAACACAAACGGAACGAAGAACGGAAGATAAAAAGGGTCTGGCGACTCTGGCACATCAGTGACGCATCGCGCCAGGCCTCAAAGTACTGGGAGTACTTTAGGGCGCAGGGCGGCATCTCTCCGAACCCAGAAATCCGATGAATTTTTTGTTCAATTTTGAGTCCTAACTCGTCTAGAATTGATTGGTTTCTTCCAAACTCTCTTTGATTCTCAAACCCAACACTAATTCATTGAAATTTCACTCAAATTCTATCATGAAAACCACTCATTCGCGAGACTCTCACCTCAAGAACTCAAAACCTCCATTTTTAAAGAATGGGTCTAAAACTCAAGAACTACTCAAGAATCTTTACATAAATGATATCATGGATGAATTAATGAAAGAATTTCATGTTTGGTGTGAGGACGAACAAGTCCATCACTATGGGAAACCTCACATACCGGGAAAGAATGATTGTTCTTGGAGAATTTCCTCAACTCTTGAATGAACGCTTGAAAACCCTCGTTTCCTCTTCTTGAAACTTCGCTCTAAGAACCCTAAGGGGTCGTTTGGTAGAAGGTATTAGGAGAAATAGTCCATGTATTATGTATGGTATTAGTTAGTACTATGTTTGGTAGAATATTTGGGCCTAAGTATGGATTAGTTATACACCCTACATGGTATTATAGGAGGTATTACTAATACCTTCCATGTGGTGGTATTAGTAATACATTGGATTTAATAACATGGAATTATCTATGTAAAGACAAAAATATCCCTCAAATCATTTTATTTATTTTCTTGATTTTATGTTTTATATTTGTACTAGTGAATTTATTTTAATAAATTTACAAATTTTATTATTTATAGAGAGTTGTTTGCTAATAAATAAATGCAATACATATCAATACAATATTTAAAATGTGATTTGTTTAACATTTACTAATTGAAAAGACAAATATATCACCACATGACGTTTGTGATCTGAATTGAATATATTATTTGTTGGTTTATATGTGATTTCTAATTGTTTGTATTTTGAACAATTTATAAATTGCATACATATTAAAACTACAACTTGCAATTTTTATATGTAAATGTAGATGATTTATTCGATTTTACTATTGTTTACCGTCTTTTCGGTTTTATAGTAGATGGTCTATCTATTCTAAATTGAAAATTTAACGTTTTTAAGTGATTAATTTATTAAGATAACAGTTATTTGCCCTCAAATAATTCAAGTGAGAAAATAGCAAACATGATAACAAAATTGTTCTTTTCCTAGCTAGTTAGAAGGCCATAAAAATATAATATTGTCCGGCAATTATCTACCTTGACCGATTACATAAAATAGAAAATCTCATAATAATGCAAGCGTATAATTGGAAAGAATCTTTTTGTAGAGTTTTAATCCAAACACAAGATGAGGTCAGAAGCAATGAACCAAACACTTGAAAAAAATACATCCTGCACTACTAATCCTTGCACTACTAATTCCTGCATTACTAATCTCTGCGTTACTAATCCCTACATTATTTATTTTTCTACCAAACGACCCCTGAATGGGTATTTTAGAATCTTATCAAACCCTTAATTGGGTCAGGAAAAACGTGTTAAGACAAGTTGGGAAAAGGAAAAGACTAAAATACCCTTTCCTAAGACGAATGGGATGCCTTAAATGGAGAGGCTTCACTAAAACAGCCATAACTTTTTACTCGGAGCTCGAAATTTAGCAAACTTGGTGGCGTTAGAAAGAAGACTGAAAAACCTTCAATTTGATAGGTCATGGGCCACCTAACATTTTATGTGCTAAAATATACGGTCGATTGAAGTTGACCCCAGAAAAGAAATATCATAGTGAAACTCAATTGATAAGAAAGTTTTCAACTCAACTTTATACTAGGGGATTCTAGTGACCTTAATACCTAAGAAAATTAGAATCACTCAATAAAATTGTATCCATAAATGAAGGATGGTCCGAGTCTTAACTTAGAAATATTTGGGGTGTTACAAAAATCTTGAGTTCTCGCTTAAGAGAAGCCTCCTTCACTTAAGCAAAAATTGCTTAAGCGAAAGGACCTCCGCAAAAGCGAGGCATGCAGCACCAGAAAACACAATCAAGACTAAAACATCAAATCGACCATTTTCATTCGGAACTCTGTGCACACAAACTACATATGCAAATCAATTATACTCGATATTTCAAACTCAATGGAACCGTCAAAATACATAGTTGAGGTCTGCTTGATCCAACACCCGTGAAAACCATAAGAAACTATCTCAATGCCTAAAAAGGCTAAAACAAGCTCAGGACCTCTCAAAAATCAACCAAGACCTTACCTAGGCCTAAAATCATCTACGAATCCAGTGGAACTCTTGGAATTCCAATCTGAGCATTCGAACCCCGAATGTTGACCCAAGTCAATACAAATGCTCAAATTCCATAATTTCACAAGTTAGGACCTCAAACCATCAAAAAGACTCCAACTATGAAATTGACAATTCACACTAATGTCACGACCCAGGGGTACCCCCTAGATATAACATGGCGTATAGAACCCCGAAGGACTCCATACAAGCCACTTAGTCCTCATAACATAAAGTAGTAGAACAATAAGGAGTAAAACAACATTTAAGTCCAAAACAACTTTATAGAAAAGCGAAAGTCTAACTCATGTCTCAACATAGCCATCTATTACAATCGAATGGAAATGGGCCTAGCCCATACATCATGTTCGAAAAGGAAATACGAAAGTGAAACTACAATAGGGAAAAATTTGTCCTCGAACCATGAGGACTCACCAAGCTCGGAAAGAAATCAAAGTCCAAGCTCTAGCCACTAGAATGGAAACCCTGCCTCTCGGACCCTACATTTGGTAAAAAAATGTAGGCAAGAGTATGTGTTAGTATAAAAATGCACTAAGTATGATAACTATGCACAAAACATTTAAAACATGCTAAGAAGGACATTTCATTTCATGATATGCAATTTACCAAGTGTAAACATCATAATCGAAGTAGTTGAAAAACATAGGTCATAACATCATGGTCAAAGCAAGGTAAATCATCTTTAAGCCTTTGAACACATATGAGATACTTTTTTAAGTAACCTTAGTTCATCAATCAACTTGTTGTGGGAAAATTAGCCTTAACCGACATAGAGATCATGTGAGCTAAAACATGATCACCCGATGTCTTTCACACCGAAAAGGGTTGTTCTACTTGCCTAAGGTAGAACCATGAACTTCTAGATTAAGTGGATCCACTACCTAATCAACCTTTGGGGGCACATAGTTATGGGATAAGGAGATTGCTACTACAAACCCGGCCTCTACTAACGGAAGAGCTTCCATCTCATGAGTCCTCTTCTACAAACCCGATATCTACTAACGGGAGAGCTTCCATCTCAATGTCAATATTCACTCGGTGTTAAGCATAATTCCCACGGAATAGTATTTTCTTACTTATTCTCGTTATTCATGGAAGGACATGTCATATTGCCAATCCAAGCTAGTTCATTAGGATAGCTCTTATTCATTAATTCAATTTGGTGAGAATAGCCTTTAATTTCAACCTAAAAATCCTTTCTATGTGAGAAAACTTTTCACATCATGATTGTAAGTGTTTTATGAGCATAACATTGCAACAACACAACAACAAGAACAACATTGACACTTTACTCTCAAAGCACCCTTAATTGCATTTACATAGGTATCATAAGATCATGCATAATTCACACTTTGCCCTTTCAAGGTTCAAAGCTACTTTCAATCACCAAACCTAGAATTCTAACATTAGGTAGGGATTTTATCATAAATTCAAGTAATTTTATTACCTCATGCTTAAGATCATAAAACTCATCTTTCATAACCAACAACCCAACCCTAGGAGATCACAATTTGGAAAACATGGGGGTTTGCATGGGTTCATAGAGGAAGCATCATAAAAGCATTGTAAATCATTAATTCATGCATGTTTAGACATAATTAAACCACTAAGATCTATAATCAAAAGAACTCATGGTATTAGAAGAAAACCTTAGCTAATTGAGGAATTTTACCATTTGAAATAGAGGAATTTGGCGACTCCATGGGTGGAAGGAACCCATGGATAAAAGTTATCATACCTTGACTCCAATTACTAGCCTTCAATGGAGAATTTGGATCCTTAGCATCAAACCCTAGTTGAATTTTCTTCTTTTTCAAGTTCTAGAGATAGAATATTTGAGAGGAGGTTTTGGTTTTCTTTTGGGATTTAGGAGGAATGAATTAAATGGGGTGAATTTGGGGTTAAAAAGGCTTATATAGGAATTCTAAATATAAGTAAAACAACATAGTATAGGAACCAATTAATTAGGAAAAGACCCAATTACCCCTAAGTTATACTGCCAGCTGCCACCGACCTACGGACCCAGTCGACGGACCGTGGATGGACCTACGGTCCGTCCTGGTGAACCGTGGTTGGTGGTCAGAGACTTTGGCCCTGACCTATGACTACTAGACCACGAGGTGTGGACCATCTTACGGTCCGTAGGTCCCTTCCATGGTCCATGCTTGGACCATTTCTGAGTGCCCAACGACGGACCCAGGCGACGGGCCATAGTTTGACCCACGGACCGTCCTGGTGGACCGTTGATCAGGTTCAGAGATTTGGAAGTTTGGGGCTCCAACCACGGACTACACCTACGGTCCGTGGTCCACTCCACGGGCCGTGGGTGGCCGGTGTGGTTTGGCTGCATCGGCCAGCACCGAGAAAGTTGATGTATGCTTTTTTTTGGATACGGGATGTCACAACTAATCATAATTCACATTCGGGACTGATGGAATCAATGAAATTCTATTCCGACACTCAAAACGAAAAAAAGACACCAAAAACCAATTTTTAAGTAACTTGGACCTTCAAACTCAAAACTTACAAAACTCTCAACTTTGACCCTCAAAGTTTGAAACCAACTTCCAAAACTCAAACATGAAAGACTCGAAATCGATATCGGAAGGAGAAAAATGGTAAATTCACAAAACTTTTAAAAAATGACCGACCGGGTCATTACATTATCCACCACTAAAAATTATGTTCGTCCTTGAACATAAAACAAAACAAAGTACATGAAGCTTTGAAAAGCTGAGGATATCTGGCACGCATATCTGACTCCATCTCCCGAGTCGCCTCACCAGTTGAACGGTGCTTCCACTCCACCTTCACTAAAGTGATCTCCTTGGTCCTAAGCTTCTGGACCTGTCTATCCAAAATGAAAGGTCTTACTTTTATTAACTTACATTCGTTTTAGATAGTTTTACTGATTTCGTAAGTTATTATAGTATCCCTACTGCGATTCATGTCTAACTATGCTTTTACTATTGCCTAATTACCATGCTATTTACGCGCTTATTATTATGTTATTGCATAATCGCGAGCTCGATCGGTCTTTGTTGCCTATTGAGTATCCATTATTTTGGTATTGATCATATTGCACTCTACCTCTTTTTCTATGATGTAGATCCGAGTTCTAGTCGACATTGTTATGTTATTGCATATTTTTGTAGCTATTCCTTAAATTTTCTTCATTATGATCTTGTCGTCTTCTTCTGCTCCTTAAACCCGCTATCTTTGGTTTCTAGGCTAAAGATTAGCTTACCTACTAGTGGGGTATCATCATGACTTGAATTTTTGGATCATGAAATTCATACAAGATGTCCCAACTATTATTCCAGTAATGAAAACAAGTATAATATGCATGCATCTTGAGTCACCTTATCTCCTTTCATGAGCATCAATTGTCGCCATCTGCCCTTCACTTCTACAATAGGTTTGAAAGTTGTTGTAAGCTTCAAAGGCTTGCTCATACAACTCGAAATAGGAGGTAATATCTTAAAAGGTCATTAAACTATGAGAATTTATCAAGTAAAGTCATTAAACTTTATTTTATATCAATAAAATCACTCAACTTAAAGCTTTTATCTTAAAAAATCACTCAACTACATTTTTCATTAAAATAAATTTAATAAGCAAAATAAGAAACTTTATAGGTCATATAAAACTCCACAAATAAATAAAATTTCAAAAATCATATTATGCTTTTTCTCTTCTTTTTTTAATTTAAAATTTATCCTCAAAATAAATTTAACATGACATATAAATTATTTTACATATCACATAAATATGAATTTCAGAAGTCAAAATCTTATATTCAACCTCCGAATAAACTCGCATTTCCCACGTTGCTTCAATTTTCATTTTCTAGATTTTGTGCCACTATTCGTAAAAGGTTCTTTTTTTGTTTGCTGAAATAATCATTATCAATTGGTTAATTTGGTTAGATACTCCAGAGTCCAGTCTCCATATACAAATATATTAATGATTAATATAAATAAATGAGTAATAGTGTATAAACCAAAACAATTAAAGTAATAACGTGCGGTTTTTCTTTTCAATTCCTTGATTTGATTTATAAAATTTCATTACATTATGTTGCTAGGCGCTAGCTGGTTATAATATGATTGTGGATCTCTTATGAATATGTATTTTACACCCAAAATTTAATTATTTTCATTTGAGTTTGGACAAGGAACTGAATCATTGATAAACAGTGTAAAATGGTTTTTAAAAACATTATTTATTTAGGGGGTTCATGTTTATATAGCCTAAAAAATAATTTATTTTGTTATATTAAATTTATTTTAATGATAAATGTAGTTGAATGATTTTTGTAGATAAATGTCATAAGTTGAGTGATTTTATTGATATAAAACAAAGTTCAATGACTTTGCTAGATAAATTCACATAGACCTTTTAAGATATTAACTCCTCGAAATAGCTTCCCCATACCACATTTTTTGTCATATATGAAAATTCAATCCGTGTATGGTATATATTGGGTATCAAACCACGATATACAACATAAACCTTATTAGATTTGACCTTTTTAAAAAATAATGAGAAGAAAACTATAAATGGAAAGGAGTATTTGGACAGTGAAAGAGAAGGAGGAGGACAAAAAGTCTAGTAGAATACAAGGTTTTAGAGATGTGAGGTTTATCTAATGGTAGGAAGGTGAAAATTCGGATCATGCGATATAAGGTAGGAATCCCTATATGATATACGAAAGAGGAAAAGAGTGAGAGATTTTGTAGTTAATAAGAACAAGTAATTACACCTAGGATGTGTATCGGTCGGTTCGATTCGGTTATAAAGTTTATCAGTTTGACTTATCGGTTAACGATTTGTAGACATGCTAAATTGTAATTAAGAATCATTAAGATATTGACTTATCGATGATTATCGATTATTAATCGTTATTGGTTATTAATTTATCGGTTTAGTTATCGGTTTAATCGTTAAGATTTGACACAAAATAAATAATTGAAAATCACTTAGAAACATGATGACAAACCAAATAAACGATGCACATGAATTGATAGATTGCATCTTGCTCAAAAACAACACTAACACATGGTAGGATAACCGAAAGTTTAAGACTGCTAGAAATAAAAACATGAAACTAAATCTCAAGTCAAGGAACTTTTATATATATATATATATAATGGTATAAATATAATTTATTAATTTACTATTGGATTATTGGTTAACCCGTTAAGAAAATATCTCAAACCGTGGGGAATTATAATCCGATAATAAAAAATCAAAACCGTTAAACTAATAACCCATCACCGATGAACCAATAACTTTTTTCGCTTCAAATTATCAGTTTTGATTCAGTTTTGAACAACCCTAATTACACCGCGTATGCATTGAGATGACTGATAGTAATGATAATTATTACACGGAGAAAGTAAGGGGTCGTTTGGTAGGGAGTATTAGGAGAATTAATTCATGTATTATGTAAGTTATTATTTATTACTATGTTTGGTAGGAATTTGGGTCTATGTATAACTAATCCATAAATTAGTTATACACTACATGGTATTATATGATGTATTACTAATACCTTCCATTTGGAGATATTAGTAATAAATAGGATTTAATACCATGAGATAAGTCTATGTAAAGACAAAAATATCCCTCAAATCATTTTGTTTATTTTCTTGATTTCATGTTTTATATTTGTACTAGTAAATTTATTTGAATAAATTAGCTTATAAATTATTTAGAGAGAGTAGTTTGTTACTAAATAAATCCAAAACAAATCAATACAATATTCAAAAAGTGAGTTGTTTAACATTTACTTATTAGAAAAGCAAATATATCACAACGTGACGTTTGTGATCTTAATTTAATGTATTGTTTGTTGATACACACATATATAAACAAATAATAAGAAAGTCATACAAATATATGTGTTTGACTTATTCAATTTTCCTATTATTTACCATCTTTTTTTTTTTACTAATCCATGCATTATTAATCTTTGTAGCAAACGAATCCTAAGTGTACAAGTGAACATTAACTTTAGTTGATAAGTAAAGGATTATGACATGAATGAAATAAATAGGAAGTGTCCATAATGCCCCTACCGCTCACATGAAATGACTTAATTGTCCGCATTTTGTCCATTCTATACCCAAAAATCATTTTTAACCATGTTGAATGGAATTAGGACACTTGTGAAATTATGATTTTTGAGTTTAAAGGTTAAGACTTGAGCATTGATTTCATTAGTTTTAAGTTGTAGTTAAGAAATGATTATAGAAATAGAAAAATGATTATAAAAGTAGAATATGTAATTCTCAAAAGAGGAAAAAGATTGTTTTCATGTGCGCTAGTTGGAAGTTGAGTAAATCGATGGAAAGGCTGAATAATTCGTACTACTGACTACTGAGGTAGAAGTAGAACCCAAATCATTGTGGATGATAGAGTAGGTTTATTTCACAGTGTCTTTGCGTGTGGATGCTGGAATTACTACATTGGTTGGTATGGTATGGTACTTGAAATTTTGGTATCATAATTTTGGTATTTTATCTTTAAAATTATTATATTATTATCATATTAATTTAATTCGGCATAGTTTGATATTTTGAGGTATGATAAATCAGTTTGCTCAATTTTGACTAATATATATTTGTATAATAGAGTATTATGATTTTGACAATTCAAAAAAATGCCACAATTATACCATAATAACACATTACATATGTAGAAATATATATATATTCAAAAGAAAGTACAAACAACACGTTTATCAATCATATTTAAATGCATTTCAATTAAAGTAGAGTAATCAGAGTTTAACATCTAAACATTTAATTTATACTAATATATTGCATATTCGTTAGTGTTTTAAAAATATATACTCATATGTTATCTATGTAACTATATATTTTGATATGATATTCGATATTTCTGTATGTTATTTTTAATTATCAAATATCATACAAAAAAAAAGAAATTAAAATTAATATTACTCCATATACCATACTAAATATTATAATACCAAAATTACGATATAAATTTTTTTACTATAATATGGCATTTCAATATATATCATACCATGTCTACCCTACCTAGTAACTACTCCAAATCAAACAACATCATCATAACCCCTACTCACTTTCTTACTGTTCAAATGCAACGACAACAAGAAAGCCAAGTTCAGAAAAAGGGATAGACAGGAGGACCATTATGCCTCGGTAAAGAGCAAAATAATAAAACTATATAATACTTTCTTTAATCCATATTAAGGTTCCATTTGAAAAGCTATTCTGTAATTGAATAATTATATAGTTTAGTTGGTCAGATAATTATTTGGTCACAAGAAAATTTGATATAATTGAAAGAGGGAAATTACACTCTTCATTCTCAAGGAGGGGTTGTGAATTATTCATAATTACAACGTGTAATTACAATTGGATTACTTTTTTAATTTCTTATTTTTATTTTTATTTTATTTTTTTTGTTTTAATTTATTTTTTATTTTTATTATTTTAAATTATTATTTTTATTTTTATTATTCAAAAATTTTATTTTTATTATTTTTTATTTTTCATTACCTTCTCATTCTCAACATTTACTTCATGTGATTCCATGTAATTTTTTGTATTATCTACTTTTATGTAATGCTTCTTTTTTTATTGGCATAGTTTTGATAGTATTCTAATTTTTAAATTCAAGTAGAATTTATTGTTGATTAAGGTTATATGCTTATGTTTATTCCTTTTTAAAAAAAAAAAAAAAATCATATTTATGTATGTTATGTTGTAATTTGACATAAGACTAATTTATATTGAATTTAGAACTTATGTTATATTTTCAGTTTCATTTGTTTTAGTAGTATTGACTTGAGACTTCACATTGCAAAGTCATTTATTTTTAGTTAGATTTGATCGATTATCTTTTTGCCAAATATTTTAATAATCTATATGACATTTTATTTATAATATTAAATTTTTTTTCAAACATGCATTTCATTATGTTCATAGAAATCTTGTACTTTTAGTTTTTATGATTAATTCAATTGAAATATACTAATTTGAAAAATATAAATCAATTATTTTTTTCATAATATTAGTTAAGAGCATATGTTAATTAATTAATATATTTCAAAAGATAATATATATCTTAAATATTTAATTTAATATAATTTATAAAGTTTCTTATTTGTCTAATACAAATTTTAAATAATTAACTTTTATTTTTAAAATTTAATATAATCTTATAATTGTAATTGTGCATCCAAACAGTACATTTATAATTATAATGTAGCAAACAAACAAGTCAGTGTAATTACTAGACTGGTAAATTACTAGTCTAATAATTATACCAATTCTAATTACCTGGTGGCTTTCCAAACAGACTCTAAGTGAAGTGTTGAGAATTGGGATACCTTTTAAGAAAAATATTTAAGGACATAAAATAAAAGTTGACATTTCACTATTACTACATTTTTATTATTTCTAAACTATTCTTTTATAAAATGTAAAAATAGTTAAGAACCTTATTAAAAAGAATGATAAGTATTAGGAAAAAGATTCAACAATTTTCTTGAATTTTAAAAAATTCACTAATTTTAAGCTATTTAAAAAGTCGCAATAATTTATTTAATACGGACTAAATGGAATATACAATACAGAGATATCCTAATGATCCTCTTAGTCATTTGGTTAGAAACAAGTTAGTTCAAAATTAATTATCTTGATATAAGTTATCTTGAGATAAGTTATTTCATCATATAAATGAGATAATTTATCACATCACTATAGTGTAAGGGCTTGTTTGGAAGAGATTATAAAAAATAACTTATAAGTCAAAAGTTAAAAATCAGTAGTAGATGATACATTAATTTTGACTCGACTTATTTTAAAACTTTTTTTGCTTAAAAACACTTTATAACCTTTCCAAACACCTACAAAATTAAAAGAGTGCTTAAAATTCAAAAAACACCTAAAATAAGTTAATTCAAATGGGCACTAAGTAGCATATATAATTTCAACTGCCTAATACCTCCAACCAAACACATGATAAAATAGTCCTACATTTATCCCTAAAATTATCATACCTTATACTTCACACCAAATGACTCCTAAAAATAATAAGAAGAAGAAAAATATATACTCCCTTCTCATCAATATTTTTATTTATTAATTTGATTGGGCGCTAAGTTAATTTTTTTTTTTTAAAAAAACAAGAAGTTATTTTCTATTTTGTGATTGTTATACCTCAGACATGTCAAATTATGAAATTAAATGTCAAATTAGAGGAGAGATATTTTTTATCCATTCCATTTTTAGTTGTCCTTTTATGAATACAAGACTAAAGTTGATCATTGTTTCCAACTATATCGTTAATAGTTATTGTTTTTTTTATGAGTATGAAACGAACTAAAACGATATTTAAAATATGAAAAAGAAAGTGTTTTTCTCAACAATTGATTAATTAAAAAGATAAATGCATGTGTCATATAAATTGAGTCAAGAGTACTACTTATTGTCATGGGTTGTTTGATAAAGAAAAGTAGGTTTCCTTTTTAAATAGATAGTTGCTGGTGGTGGTGGTAAGGAGATAACTTTTTCCTCCCATAAATCCTATTATTTCCATTGAAGATTAGTTAGGCATATATAAAAGTCAAAATAATGTAATAGTAGGTGTATTCTTCTTCCTTGTCATTTTATATATGTTGTAATAAATATATATATATATATATACTTGTAAGCAAAGGCTTTAATTAGGTATGGAGTCGGCTATTGAAAGAAGATCAGGTCATTTTGATGTATTAAAAAAGCAACAAGGTCAGGAGGAACTAGAGCTAAGGTTAGGGTTAGGGTTAGGATCGGGTGATGATGATGGTGATATGAAAATGGTGGTTAGAAATAACCAGCTGGGGTCTTCGTCTTCGTCTTCACTTGTTTTGTGCACTAATACCTCAATTCCACATTATTCCCCACCAGGAATTTGGTTCTCTTTACGTTCTTCAGTTAACCGGTAATTAACCACTTTAACTCTTTGCACAAATTTACATTTTTCTTCGACCATTAATACTTCTAATTTTAACATTTTCATTGTTTGTTATTGACAGGAAAGGAGATGTTCTACCTCAGCTTCCAAAAGCGTTTATAAGAGTCAAGTAAGTTCTCCATACATGGTTCTGATACATGCATAACACACACATATATATGGTTTTATAATTGGATCCATTAAAATAAAATTGTGTGAATGAAGTATTCATAAGCCATGGTAAATATATTGTCACACATTTAGTATACAAATATAATTAATGTCACATAAGTAATTAACCAGCGCGCATTTAAAACGTTTTTCCTAACACATACTGCAAATACATAGTATCTTGTACTTTAAGTTTCCTTTTTAATTGTTATGGTTTCTGAGCTTTTCTTAGAGTCAAACGATAAAAAATTTGACTGATATTTTATAATTTATTTTTTCATCATATTGATATGTAAAAAATTATAATTTATAGTATTATTTTTACATATACACAGGTAAATATAAAACCGTTTCAATATTCAAGTACTCCTATTAGAGTACTAAATAACTTTATGTGATAGTTTAATTTTCATTATTATTCTTTGGAAAACAAACACGAAAGATTGTGGGTTTTGCTATTAATCTTTGCTGGGTTTTTTTTAAAAGTAGGGCAGAAAAAAGTATTGATTGAATATCTCTCAATAGTTTGCAATAATTTTCAATAATTTTATTAAGTATTTAGAGGCTTTAAATAGCCAACATAAAATAATTTAAAATTCAGAAAATCCTAAAATATCTCAATAACTAAAACAATCTAACTAAATTTCAAATTTATCTAAATAGACAACTTATTTTACTAAAAATTACTGCAGTAACAAAAAACAAACTTCAAAAAATCTTGAATCAACGTGGATAAGGTATAAAAATCCTTGACCTATAATAAAATTGTCAGTTACACACCTAAATTGTGCAGAAATTTTACTATCCCTATGAACTTAACTTTTTTTTTATTGTTCAACCCCTAAAAACTATGCAGAAATTTTACTATCCCTATGAACTTAACTTTTTTTTTTATTGTTCAACCCCTAAAAACTATGGAAGGATCAATTTTTTTTTATGTGAGGATCATATAATCCTCACTTAGTATGACTTAATATGTGGATAAATTAGGTGAATTTATATTAATACTAGGAAAGTTTCAAAATATTACAATTTAGAACCCATAGACTATAGTAATGTAACTTGGTGCATCATTGATATATATTGATTCACACCATAATTGAGTATGTAAACAATCATTTCGTTACAATATAATCCTTGTGATGCAACTAGGCCCTAGATCAATTTATAGGAGTAATACATATGTAAAAGCTAGTTTGACTAAAAAATAATTTGTGTGATTATATTGGTGATGGATCCATATCCATGTATAGAAAAGATAAAGATGTTGTCAAACGTCTGCATCACATGGTATTTTCAGGTTATTAATGATGGTGTTGTTGAAAGAAATTAAGGGTCACTTACTTTTCTTTTTTCTTATATATGGTGTGATGTGAAAAGAGACGAGAAGGTGACAATCTTCATGCTTAAAACCTACCTGGTTACAAAGCTTGGTCTCTCCAACCAAGCTGAGGTTAGTGTCTTCTCTGTCATTGCGATGTATATGACTTACGTTCCTTTTTAATCAGTTTAAAAATAAATGACACATTTTTATATTTAATACATTTTTACTTCAATTTATATAATTCTTTTTAGTCAGTCTCAAAAAGTAGGGGCGGACCCACTCTTACTCAAGGGGTGTTAAGCAACATCCCTTCGTCGTATTACATTGTATATAGAGATTAAATTTTGATTTAATAAATATATATACAAGTATCAACACTTGTTGACAGAAGTTACAAGTCTAGTCTAATAGTTAAGGTGTTCTGAAAATTCTTTGAGGTTGTGTGTTCTAATCCTACTAGCCATTATTTTATTTTATTTTTACTACAACTATTGACCTTCCTTAATGACAATCCTGATAGTTTTTACTACAATCGTTGACACCTCAAAAAAGAATGACACATTTCTACATTTAGTAACAATTTATATGATTTATAGTCTCACAAATATTTATAATCTATTTTAGAAACAAGTTTTAAAATATTTTTTTCTTTCTTAAACTCCGTGTCAAGTCAAACTAAATTATATAAATTGAGACAGAAGGAGTAATAATTTAACTTTAAAATATTTATTTTATCCTTAATAAAATAATTTACAGCTATATAAATATTTATTATTTTAGACATAAATTTCAAAAATCTTTCTTTCGATCTTAGCTACACTCCGTGTGAAATCAAACTTAATTTATATGAAAAGGGATGGAGGGAGTAATTATTATATTGAGAGTTGCATGGATAAACATGAATAATGATTAGTAGTACGTAGATCAGTAATAATCATTGTCTGTTGGGTCATTTCTGACTTTCCTTCGTATCATAGATTTATGTTGCTTCATTTTGGGTAAAAGATACCAACAAATAATTACATTTCCAATAATTATTCATTGTTGGCATATATTACAACAATTAAGAACCTTAACCAGCACTTAGTAGAGTAGTAACTTCTTTTACACTATATATCATGCATCCTTAAGGCCCTACATATATTTGTAGTGCACCCTTTGAAGGGTTGATTATATTTTTATTAATAGAGATAAAGAAAAGTATATAAATATTGGATTATCTTTTGAGTCTAATTAATCTGTTTGGACATCAATAATTTATTAGTGTTTGTTCAAAAATTTGGTTGATAATTTGATGTTCGAAAACTAATTACTTAAACAGAGTTCAAAGTGAAATGTAGTAATAAATGGAAAAATCATTTTGGCCAGAATTTGATCAGAATGGTATTTAACCTATGCTTCATAAGAAAACCTCATTTTTAGCGCATCGATTAATTATTTTCTTAACATTAGCCTAAAATCTATAATAAAGGGATCCACAATTGAGCGTCTGATCAAATTTCAGTAATAGTTGGTAACAGGATCAACTACATCGGAAAAGAACACTTACTTTGTCTCAAAATAATTACTCCAACCTTTTACTTAACACACAGTTTTAGATAGAAATAATGACTTTTGAAATTTATAGTTTAACATAGATATTTGTGTGATTATAAATCATTTCATTAAGGATAAAATTAACATTTTAAAGTTAAATTATTATTTAATATAAAAATATGTCATTATTTTTTAAACTAATTAAAAAAACAAAACGAGTCATATAAACTGAAATAAAGGGAATATAATTTTAACCAAAAAAATATTACCCAAAATAATTAGTATATACAGCCTTGATAATTTTTTTGTTATAAGAGTTCCCAAATCGTCTGGGACGATGTTATAAATCAGGAAGGAAGAGTACAATTATATTTGATTATTAATTACAGCAACTTTTATCCTTCAAAAAAAAGGAAAGGCATTGACTCTTGTTGTTGTTTATCATCTGAGCAAGATTAAACATAATATAGATAACTAAATTAATATATATGACACTTTAAAGAAGTATTTAGAATATTCAAGAATTGTAGAGAAATAAAGTATTTCTAGATAAAAAAAAATACATAAAAAAATCTAGAAATAAACATTCTAGAATATACTATAGTAAATATCCTTAGCTAGATTCTTTCATCATCACCCGCAAAAGGTGGCCATTTGAATTGTAAGTAAGAGAGAATTAAAGAGGGTAAGTCACAACATGTGAGTGAGAAATAAGAGATAGTTGTTGGAGTGTGAATGTACGAAATATTGTAAAATTGAGACAGGTATTTACCTTTCAATACTAAAGTTCAAGTTGTGAGCAAACAATTGTGTCTGTCATATTAAATATCCAACAAGTAATATCTCTTATGGATATATCTAAGCAATGATCTTGACCCTTGCACCCAACTTGCTTTTCAGAATTAGGATGCCTAAAAAATATATGTTCACATTTTAAGGCATATATACATAGAATCTTCTTTGGAACTTAATGGGTGCACATAACCCCACCTCATCATGTAGGTACCTCTGATTATAAGTACAAATTTGCTCCCTCTAAGTTAGACACGATCAAAGAAACTTGATCATTATCGATCACTATAAGCCCTAACATTAAGATGTCGCTTGACAGAGTATATTGAAGAAAATAATGCATGCGTTAATTTTTTGTATTATTAGTACTTTGTTAGGTACACTTTTTTACCTTATGTAAAACAAATGCTTGCATTACTAATACACTCCATTGTGTATTGATGTATGCATTACCAATATCAATATTTTTTATGCATTAGTAATGTAATGGGTACTAATACATGCATTAGCATTGGTTAAAGATGCAATTGTTCCTCAAAACCTTTTTCACATCCACCCACTATATTTGTGGAGCTTACTTTTGTAAGCAACTAAATATTTTTTTAAAATAATTATGCAATGCATGTTGTTTTTAATAACCACACCAAAAGCTACATAAGAAAAATCTCAGCATTAACTGATGCAAGCATAACTAATACAAACATTATTAATACACTATAATTTGCATTTATTCTTATACACTCTACTAAACGACCCCCAAAAGTTATCGATCGAATTGAGAATCCGGTCATTAAACCTTCCTTAAGCAACCAAATATTTCTTTCGTTAATGTTCATGTTTGTCGCTAAAAAAAACCTCAATAACGACAGTTATATTGATCGTTATAGCATAAAAGATCATGTTCCTTAATTATATGACACTTTTAACAACTCAATGTTCTTATGCTAAAATTAAATTTCATCAAATATAATTAGATAAAAATTAATCATATGCTTTCACATACGTACGCACACATCCAAACGCACTTAAAATAGTCAATTCCCATGTAAAATAGCATCGTTAATTACAAAGAAATAAAACACTTGATATACTTTTGTGAAGCAATAATATAATTTATTTATTTTTTATCAGGTTGAGATTTCATGTATGGGGCAAAATTTGATGCATAGTCTAACCTTGAAGCATGTACGTGATGCTATTTGGTTGCCAGGATTGGTAGAGTTCTTGAAGTCAAAGACAGAATTCATTAAAAGTTCACAAGGAGCTAGTGTCAACTATCTCATGTCCTTAGACTATGGTAGGACTTGCCTATGAATTATATAGCTTAGAAGTTTAGTAAAGTTTAGAAATTTGTCTTTGAACCATAACCTTTTCCATGAATGTAATGATATTAGTAAGTAAAATTAACTTTTCATACATTTCAATTTTTATTTTTTATTTTACTTTTCTTTTTGTCCATTTAAGTAGGCGTTTGAACATGCAGTTTTATTTTGTGATTTAAAACTATGAGATGAAATCAGGTTTTGGATAGGAAAGTTTATCTCATAATTTCAAATCATGAGATGAAGTCCAAAAATTTTGATTTGAGAATATCATCTCATGATTTTACATTTTTCAAATACTAAAAATTGATCCACAAGTTTATATTTTGTAAAAAAAAAAACAGTTCACCATTTTATATCTATCAACCATTTATTTCATATGTAAACAAAATTTATTGGTGATATTCTTACTCTTACCAGCCTTTAAATTATTTATATCGGATATAATCATTACTCTCATTAATCAAATTTATTATTACTTCAACAAGAGTAGTACACTACAACTCATGTTCAATTTTGCTTTTGAATTAATGTTTGATCAATAGAAATATTTTTTTTAAGAATAGCTTTGTGGCAATGTATTATACTTTTGTTATGGAAAGCTTATTTGATAAGATTGTATAAAGACGATTTTGATGGTTTTCACAACTTATGAAATTTTTTATGTTTATGAACAAAAAGTACAACTTAAAATTCAAATTGCATAATGGGCATTAAGGATGTCATTTTCTATATTTATTACTTCCTTTAGTCTATATTAAGTGAACAATTGGAATTTGGCATACCCCTCAAAAAATATTTAATAAAATAAATTATAGACTACTTTCTCTCTATTACCCTTTGATTATTTTCAAACTAATCTCCTAGAAAATATAGAATAGTTAAGAACCTCATTAAATGAAGGGTAAAGATGAAAAAAAGAATCTCAACAATTCTCTTGAACTATGAGCAATCACTTATTTTAGATTATGAAAAAAATCTCAACAATTCACTAAATATGTACTAGAGGGAGTAACTTTTTAACCACAACATCTTATACAAGTATTTAAGACCATAAAATTCCAAGACATTTTGATATACTACAAACATCTTTATTAGTTTAAGATGACAAAATTTAAAAATCTTCTATTCTCTTAAATTTTGTGCAGAGTCAAACAAATTAAAAGGAGAAAGTATAAAGTTATAGTAAAATCACTTCAGAACATCAGTTGATACTGTCACACTAATATAATAAGTATGTATATGCTAGACTGATAATGTTTCTTTCATTTCGTAAGGCTTAATGAGCATAGTTTAGATAATCCATATCCTTTTATTTGATAAAAGGCATTCGAATTGAAATAATTCAATAATATCAAAAGAAGAAGAGCATCAAGCATCCCCAACTCTTGCTCGAGAGGGAACTGTAGGAGAGAATCCTTAGGTCCGTCGACATGTTATTCCTCATTAGTTTAGTTCCTAAAACGTGAGATGAGGTGACTCAACTTCGACGGAAGGCTTGTGAAATTTTGTTAATCAAATAATAATGATGCAAGATAATAAGCTAGCGTTTGGCCTCAAGTTCTCAAATATTCTTGGCAAATCATATTTGGGTGAAGTTTCACTATGTGTTTGGCCCCAAATTTTCTCAAAAATATTAGACTATTTCAAAAAATATGATTTATACCCATAAGTTCTAAAAATTATTTAAAATACTCATAAATTTATATTATCATTTTATAATGAATATGTTCCGTTAAAAAATAACCTTATAATATAATTGATAACAATCAACAATATCAAAATAATAATATAGGCAAGACAATATATTAATCTCATATTCAAACTTGTCACTCAGAGGCGTATCCAAGAGGGGGTCACCGGGTTCACGTGAACCCATGCTCCCCTCCTGAAATTATATATAGTAGTGTTATATTTTTAAAAAAATATTTAAATATAGATATGTGAACCCAAACTTGAAGTATTATATCGTGCGATTATGATTGGGTGCACCTCTCTAAGTGGGGTTAGAAATTTGAATATTTTATTTATCTTGTTTTATTTTCCTTCTTAAAATTGGGTAATGTATGCCTCTCTAAGTGGTTTGGATAGGTAAAAATAACTTTGGACCTATAATTTTAAAATTTTAATTATTTTTAGTGATAAGAACCTAAATGTTAAACCAATCAAATGTATATCTTAGATCCACCTTTTCGTAATAATGCACCCATCATCTCAAAATCTTGGATATGTTGTCACTGATGCAGTTATAATTACAACTCATTAAACACAAATTGTTCTTTTTTCTCAATTTTATCACTTAAATTAGAACTCAAACTTTTCCGGAGGAGATAGTAAAAAATATTAGTTGGAAGTTGGAACTAATAAATAATGAGTATTTTTTATAAAATATAATAGTTTTGGGTAATTTTAAAATTCCCAAATATTAAAACTTGGCCCAAATACTAATTTTTTTCTAGCATTTGAAAACTTGAGATACTTGGCAAATATATGACTAAAAACTACATCTCAAGTTTTTCCCAAATTTTTTCCAAGTATTTTTGGAGCCAAATGGGTCCTTCGAACTCAACTCTGCGTATGAGCCTGGTTCATCTATAATAGAAAAATGGATCGGAAGAGTTCAAGCCTTGTGAATCTATAATAGTTTAATGTAATGTAATGTAAAAGGGGTCAATTTTAGTAAGGTTTTTCCTTTATATAGCTTATGGTAAAGATACATTCTTCATTCTTCCATACAGCAGATAATTTCATTTTCTGTCTTGTGTTCTTAGTTCAGATCTGGAGATTTGAACAAAAATGGCAACATATATTAAAGGTAGTGGAAATTGGAAAAGAGAAAAATGTACATTAAACAAGAGAATCCAAAAGAGTACACTGCCAAAAATGTGAATAATCTTCTAGTTTCTATCGGACAAGAAAACGCGTTACATATTATAGACCAACTTCTACACATTATCATTCACATCTCTTTCTGATTCTTCACCCTTCTTTCCAGCACCCAAAAGCTCAGCTGCCAATCTTTCTTCAAGTGCTCTCGCACCTCTTTCCCTGCAATTTATAACTCAAAATATACAATATCACCATGCAAGACGAAAAGAATCATAACAAATATGAAACTATCCGGACTGGAATAAACAATCCTAATTTCTCACAAATTCCTTTTATACAAGCTCTACTTAAATGGAATGTGATATACACTATCCAAAACAACTCATTCATTGGTTGGTGACTTCAGATTGGAGCACTGAAAGAATCAACTCTCATTTGACCATGTCATACATGTTATGTGTGTTAACACCAACCAAGTCAAAAGGATCCGACCCACTACACTAACCCACTTAATTAAAACAGTGGGTGGGCTAAGCCCAAATACAAAGAAAAGAAATAATATCTAGGCTAAAGCTTGGGCACCCAATAATGGATCCGCAGCATGGTTATATCCAAGTCCAACAATCATAAATAAATGACAAGAGTATAGTTTTCTCATCTAGGGTTAACTGCATACAGGATAGTGAAAAAGTCAAAAATTAAGTAGATGTTAATATTTAGATATGGACAATCATCAAAAAGAACATTAGAAACTCTTGCATACAACAACATACCCACACTAAGAGGAGTCTGGGGAGGGTAGAGTGTACGCAGACATTACCCCTACCTCGAGGAGGTAGAGAGTTTTTTTTTTCTCGAGGAGGTAGAGAGGTTGTTTCCGAAAGACCCATACAACAAAAAACATAGAAATAGAAAAATAAAAATGAAGATTTTGTTAACTAAAGCTTTATCGCCTATAGGAAACACATCACTACCACAATATATGACAAGACATCATTGAATTCTTCATTAACGTATTACCCAGATCATTCTCATAAATGACCAGGGCATGAATGCATTGTGTACTGAACTGATAACTTATCTTCAAGGGAATTTTTCTACATTGGCTATCTTCTCTGATACTGGGGGTGGGGGGTGGGGGTGGGGGGGTATACATGTTCAAACACATATAGCCAATGAAAAAGAGCTGAATATTCTAGAATATGAGCACATATTAACCATGATAAACTTCAGCTTTGGGAAATTTTGTAACCACTGCAAGATTTAGTACAAAAATTTATATACCTCCTCCTGGATGCTTCAATGGGATCAGAACCAGGCAATGTGGAACCACCTAGAGTATAGCCCCTTTCCTCATTGGAAGTCTCAGATCTTCTACCACAAAGCATCCATTCAAATATTGTTGCAATTGGATCAATTACTGGTCTGCATTACACCCAACAAGATGTCATTGTGGGAACACAGATTAATTAAGACAAGTAGTTCATAGCAAGAGGGAATATTGGAAAATACCTCAAAAATTCAGGGAAGAAAGAAGAGAAGGAAAATTCATCACTTGGGTCACCCTTTAGTTTTGTCTCTGGTTTCTTCTGCCAGTA
>JAJOOR010005859.1:0-17640 GCA_036250505.1 Solanum acaule
TAACTAGGGCTACTACTTTGAAGCATTTGTAGGCTTTTGCTGATTCTTTCTCTATCTACAAGATTTCCTTGCATGTGCAACATAGATGATTGCGTAAGCGAACACAAAACTTTGTGAGTAGACTGTACAGCAAGATCAGCTCCCTGGCTGAGGGATGAGCTAGGCAGCTCTGGATGAAATCCTAAATGGGCCCCATGAGCCTCATCGACAATTACAGGGATATTATACGAATGACAAATATGACAAATCTCATCCATGTTGCTGCATATACCATGATACGTAGGGGAGACAACCAAAAGGGCTGCTGCTTTTCGGCCTTCCATTTCTAGCTCTTTGATTGCATCATTCACCTACATAACAAGAACTTCATCTTTTAATGGATACAAGTGTAATAGTCTTTTAAACACTTTTATAAATTTATCACTAGTTTGCATAATTTTACACTTAAAAAATCATTCCACCTATGCATTCAAGATAATTTAATTCTTACATAAAGACAACTTTGAGAAAGATGCATGTCAGGATGTTGTACTTGCCTGTGATGGAGTGATGCCACCAGCAACATCCCATTTGAAATCATATTCAGGGACGATATACTTTGGGAGTGCACCAGAAAATACCATGGCAGATATGGCTGAGATATGAGAATTCCGTGGGAGAATAAGAGTATCTCCAGGTGAACAAGTCGCCATAATGGCCGCGTGAATTCCACATGTACTACCGCCAACAAGGAACCATGTTTCGGATGCTCCAAAAAGTCTTGCTGCTTGTTTTTGTGCTTCGAAAATGGGACCTTCTGGCGAAAAAAGATTGTCAAGCTCCGGAAGCTCAGGCAAATCATGAAGAAACGGTTTTGCACCAATGAGCTGAGTCAACGATGATGGTGCTGCTTGTCCTCTGTTATGGCCAGGAAAATGAAAACTTGCAGCATTTTCTTCAGCTGAAGCTTTTAAAGCCCTAACAAGTGGAGGAAGTTCACTAGAACTGGCAGCAGCACTTGGAACACAAGAAATTTCTGTTAAAGGAACTCCATTATATCCTACAGAGCAAGTATAGTTCTTGTTTTTCCCGAGATATAAACTATTCCTTTCCTGCAATATATGTTCGACTAATACCCACATTAAACATTGAAAAGGAAGAGGTTATTGTAATGAATGGTATATAATCAAATGAGTTGTTCAAACAGTCATTTCGTTTTACCAAGTCTCAATACAAGAATTTCCAAGTATTCGGTGTGTCAGTAATCAGATACAAAGACACAAAATCTGAAGATACCTACAGTAAACCGATACGAATCTCTCCAAATGAAATGAAATGTATACTTGAAGTATCAAAATTCAATGTAATCCTATTGACCCATCAATTGAAATGCAAAATTGAAAATCTCAAACCTACATTTCACCAAAAAACACTAAATGCTAACATCAAGAAACATCATAAGCCCTAAGCTATATTATGTGATTTCTTAGCCCTAATCTCAACCTACATTTTATCAAATTCTCCAAATTCTTCCATTTCTAAGCTATGATTATCATATTGGAACACAAAGGGATATAGAGAAATTCGAAAATAAAAATAAAAAATTGAACTTGGAAAAACCCACTTGGTAAATGCAAGGTGTTAGTCTTGTACAAGGTCTGAAACTCCAGTTGTTGCAGCAAAAATTCCCAAGAAAGCTCTGCAATGAAAAGCAATAAAAAATGGTCAAATATGCAAATGAAACTGAAGCAACATAACAGAAACAATCAAATTCGGATTCAGTACCATATCCAGACAAGTAGAAGCCAGTGTTGGCTTCTTGAGAAATGGCTATAGTCTATAGATAATTATTCTAACAAAACACTATTTATTTATGGTAAACTAGTTGCTACCTCAGTTACAATTTACATGAGTTAGTCTATCTGACACAAATTTAAGAAAAAAATAAATATTTTTGAAAATCATTTCATTAGAGGTTAAATAAATATTTTAAAGATAAATTGTTACTAAAAATTTAATCACATAAAAATCAATGACTTGTTTTAGATCACAAGTTTTAAAATTCTTTATTTATTGAGTGTCAAAAATACACCTAAAATATATATTTTTGAGATAATAATTTATTTAATTTTTCTCAAGGTGGGATGTTTGTCCATGTGGAGTGTGACGTGATAATTTTTTAAATAAAAAAGAGAGTGTGTTACAGCACCATGGTGAGAGTGTTATAAAAGAGAGATGTGTGTTTCTCAAACTAATAAGTTATAGTTTAGATACTGTCACGATCCAACCCACCGGGCCGTGCGGGCACCTACTCTAACACTTAAGTAGGAGAACCCTCATATCCTAATAGTTAAAACATGAGATTTTTTTTTAAAAAGAAAAACAGAGATAAATGAAATAACTGGGTTTCATAAATAAGAACTTTTAAACAATTTCGGGTTAAGACTTATAAAGTAACTAACACCCCTAAGGATCTAGTCTAAACAGGTACAAGAGCTACTAAGAGTATGAAACCAGACATGATAATGAAAAGACATAGCTCCCACCATGCGAAAGGAAAAATAGAAGCTGTTGGAGATTTCTTCGTCTTCACCTAATGAGACATCATCGACCCTGCATCCAGACTATGCCAAAAAGGCATAGCAAAAGTAGTATCAGTACAAAACCACATGTACTGGTAGGCATCATCGATCAACCCGACTCCCACCGCATAATATAAGAATTCAACTGATAAAAACATGCCATAAGACCACTTGTTTCTCCACCTTTACCCTTCCTCGAATACCTCAGAATTACACTAGTACTCTTACTACCAACTACATTCTTCGTCAACCTACTTACTAGGTTTGTGATCATAGCCTAACCATTCTTGATGCATCGAAGAGTCCACAACATACAACTACAAGCACTACGACTAACCACTCATGACATACCCTTACTTTCTCTTCATATTACCTAGCCTTTGCCTCATAGTACATTACATCAAGCTTTCGAACTACCAACCACAAATTTCTTCCTCCAAGGTGAAATCCACCTATGTAATTACATCACATACACTACCCCCACTTCTCACCCTTACAACACACGGACAACCCTTACTCTCAACTATTTCAACCCTTGAACCTTTCCCAGTTCATTCAACAAGGAGATACATAACCATGTTACTCAACGTAGAAGAACAATCATATATAAGTCCACATAACCATATAAAATCTCCGGGGAAATACAATATCAATTATCATTACGAACAACGCACAGTTTTACGATTCTCAAATATCACAGTTATGACAAGTCATTGGTCCTCTCATGGAACCCAAACCCAAACTATTAGCATACCAAAATGTGGTACCCGATTCAAATATTATGTTAGAACGTGGTAACCGATCCCATAATTATGCCAGAACGTGGAAATCGATCCAAGTTAGTGTGTCGGAACGCAACATCGATCCACAATCACAATCACAATCACAATGTATATCATCATAATCATACAACAAGAGTGATTCACAACATATAGTTCTTCGTTCATACTTATTTATGTTAGGTGTGATCAACAAGCTTCGTTCACATACATGCACGTATTATAATGAAGCAAGAATAAACATACCACACACAATCATAGAATCACTACCATCCTAATGAACTACTCATCGACGTATAACATGTAAGCATTAATTCACTCATACTTAGCCCTAGTTCATCATCTAAGGCTTCTTCCTAGAATTTAATCATATTTTGTTCGGTGCACGAAGGCCTATGCATTAATCCTACCATTGATTTACATATATTACACAGTGAACACAGATATACAACTACTCAAATTCATAAAACCTAGCCTACCTGGGCGCCAAGCAGCTGCATGGAAATTTGGCCTTCAATTCTTGCTTTCGGAACTCGTGAGGGTGATCTTGATCGGAAATCCACAATCCGTCGACATCCTTTCGTTAGAAATCTCTCTCTCCATCTTTCCCAAGCTTGGAGCAGCTTTTTGGGGGGTTTCTAGGGTGTTTCACGACTAATTTAGGTATTTTAGAAAGAAGGAGAAAATAAAGATTCACGTTATTTTCATTCAGCCTCGCCTATCCCGCCTTGGCGACTATTTCCCCGTTGTGGCGCTGCCGCCCTGGCGGGACAGTGGCCCAGAATTTCCTGAATTTTTGCTTTTCCAAATTAACGACAGTTCGGGTCATTACAATAGATACCAATTTACCCCTCGTTCATCCTCGAATGACTACTGCACGAATGATCACACGCCCTATTTCGTAGTACTTCCAAACTAATGAATAGGGCCATCACGAAACCATGAAGAATGGTGACTTTTCAATTATTGATACACGAGAGGTACTATACTCTCAAGGGTTAGAAGAACCTTGAGACAACACACGAAGAAACAAAACCATACAAGTTACACAGCCTGGCCTGCCAGGGTGGCAAACCTCCCGCTGAGGCAGGAGATCGGGCAACAGTAAAGGGGGGAAAAGGGAAACAATTTTCCCATTTCTCCCTATCTTCCAAAAATTCTCCCAAAACTCCTCTCAATCACTCTCCTTCGAACATCAAAACTCAGGTAATGTTCTTGTTCCTTACGCTCTTTACTTCTGTAGATACTTAAATACGATTGCATGCTGTTAAACAATCGATTGGAAATGGTTTTGAGGGGGTCATTTTTGAATTTGAACATAGGTTGCTTGATTTGGTAAGAAAACGTAGCATGCGTACTTCCCTTACGTCCCCAACGTCTCCACGACATTTTGGGCATAAGGATTTCGTAAAAACACGGTTGAATCGGTACAAAAATGGATGGGGGAAGTTGAAAGGTCTTCTTGACATAAACTCAAATTTGGCATTGTTTTAGGGGTTTATTTGCTAATATGATAGCATATTTAGATTCTAGGGGAGTTAATATACTCTGATTTGCTGGAATTTTGTCGAAAAAAGGGATTTTGGGACGAAGAGAAGCCATGATCGCGCCTGGTGTTTGTCCTAGATGAAGGCCGCTCTAGCGCCCTTCATCCCGCTATGGCGGCCTTCATAATCCCTCCTTGGCGGGATATGCCAAACCAGTGGCCTACATCCCTTAACTCAGAAATTTCTCTCTTCTCCTTTTAGCCTTAAACTGTCTATTCCTATCGTGTTCTAACTTATATTTAAATTATTGTAGGCTTTCTAAATGGCAGGTCTAAATGAAGAAAACTTACCTTTCATTCGGTTCCCTGATGCCACGAGTCGGGAAAGACATCACGACAATAGAAACATAGGGTTCTGTTGCGAGAGAGGGTTCGTGTTACTCAGGCTAGAGGAGAAGGCGCCTGCATTTTATGCTCACCTGATGGAGTTCGGATGGACTCCATTGACTGAGGATCCCCCGGATGCACGTTCCACTTGGGTGAATGAGTTCTACGCTATCCTGCCTACTGTGCGATAGGACGACCCTCACCCCGCCATTTGTATTCAGGGAGTTGACATTCCCCTGAATGCCACCGCTATTAACGAGGCGCTAGAATTTCCCAAGGTTTCGAATGCTGAGTACGAGGCTAAGCTGTGGGAGATGGACCTGGGTTGGCTGAGGGACACCTTGATTGAGCTTGCACGTCGGGATCAGGTTTACTGGGCTACTGCCGAGGGCATTACTTGTTCAGATTGGTCACCTGATGCTAAGAGGTGGCTACACTTGGTGACTAGGAGGATTCGCCCGTCGGGCAACCGCATCGACGTGACCTTTCCTCGGGCCTTAGTGGTGGCGTGCGCTATATATGGCATCGAGTTGAATGTGGGGGCGCAGATCATTTCGGAATGAAAGATGTTCTACCGGGGTAATAAGAAAGCCTTCTTTCTACCAGGACTTATTACCGCACTATGCAAGCGGGCTGGAGTGCCACTCCTTGACACTGATGAGGTATTACCCATGGATCCCCCCTACCACCTCGTTTGATCAGGTCAGGTTCTACTTCTAGGAGTAAGAGGAGGAGGACGGGCTGGGCTAGCAGCAGTAAGGCAGCCGTGGATTCGGACGGTGAGACCTCACTCTCAGGTGCACGAGTCGATGAGGATCTGGCGGCCGTCCGAAAGAGGTTGGGGAGTGCCTTTGCTAACTTCACTCTGGTTCCACCCAGCACTGTCCTAGAGGTCGAGATGTTTCGTCACGATCTGCGTCAGGAGAGGAGGAAAGGTCTGGATAGGGATCGTCTGATGGTCTGGATATGAAAGGACATGAGGACCATATTCACTTGCGTCGCCCCTGATCAGGAGCTTCCCCGGATCGAGAAGGGGGATTTTAAGAATTTCACTTTCATGGGCGAGGCAGCGACCGGTCTGGTACCTCCGGAGGATCTATGCTGAGATATTTACACCTCCCAGTCCCAGAGTTCTTGATTTGGTTTTCCTTTCGCCCCTCTTGGGCTTGTAAATTTTAGGACAACTTGGTTTTTATCTTCTTGTCTTTCTTATGTTTTCTAAGCACTTGGATGCTAGATTTCCTTCTTTTTCCGTAGTAAATGGTGAATTACTAAGTTTTATAAACTATTCTCGATTGCTTAACACTGATAGAATTGTAGGGGTTAGCCCGGATACCATTTGGGGTCCTTATCGGGAAACTTGGAAAAGCTAGAGAGGGCAGGCTGAGGTTCTGCCTCGCTTCATCCCGCTCTGGCGGAAGAATTCCCGCTCTGGTGGTCTCGCCCTAGTTGGAATAATCACACCCCAGCGGCCAAAATGGAAACAGAACCTCTGTTGAGATTTTCCTGGGGTTTTCTCTCTTTTCTAGATTTCACCAAGGTCCCCAGCTTTACCGAACAAACTTAGGATAATCCTGTGAACTCGGAGAAAATACTTGACTACTCCAAGTCAAACCCAAGATACACAACCAATTAGTTCTTATTAATTCAGCACCACAACCCACACATCCCTAGGATACACCCAGACATTCACACGATTATTAGTTGGTCGCAACGCACGTCCAACATTCATCTTACGAATCATTCATAGATTATCCAGACCCTCGCACCAAACTTAGTTATGACGTTCTTCCCTCAACGATTTTAATGATACTCAAGTAGTTACACTTGAATAATTTTAACAATTCAGCCAACAAATTACACATATCAAAACCAGACACGCAACACTGTGTCCTTAATCATGTCACACAAATCAGCCATAATACCTTTCATATCATCAGTAATTTCAGACACACAAGGAAGACTTTTACATTCACAGTTATTTCAACAACAAAAAGCACGCATTCACAATTATAACTACACATCACAACAATTTCACCTTATTAGTTAGTTCGTCCCATAGATGACCATTACTGATCATCTATGCCTTATACAACCCTAAGGCCAGATACCAATTGGAACCTTCTCAGTTCCAATTAAATTTGCTTATGTCCCTTCAGTCGTAACCACGACGTCTAGTTCACTTCGTTGAGATACTAATTGGAATCGGGAGATACCAATTGGACTCAACTCATACCACAAGCGACACTCGCACGAAAAGAGAGAAGAAGGTGGAACGACTTCCTAGAATGCTTCCTAGATTCCTGAGGATTAGATATGGACCTCTACACACCAATCCGCAGGAGTCTAGTCCACATTTTGCTCTTGTACAAGGAGACCGGTAACTTGGGCTATGATACCAATTTGTCACGATCCAATCCATTGGGCCGTGTGGGCACCTACTCTAACACATAAGTAGGATAACCTTCATATCCTAATAGTTAAAACATGCAATTTTTTTTAAAGAAAAATGGAGATAAATGAAATAACCGGTTTCATAAATAAGAACTTTTAAACAATTTCGGGTTAAGGCTTGTAAAGTATCTAACAACCCCAAGGATCTAATCTAAACAGGTACAAGAGCTACTAAGAGTACGAAACCAGATATGATAATGAAAGACATAACTCCCACCATGCGGAAGAAAAAATATAAGCTGCTGGAGATTTCTTCATCTTCACCTATTGAGACATCACCGACCCTGCATCCAGACTATGCCAAAAAGGTATAGCAAGAGTAGTATCAGTACAAAACCACACGTACTGGTAGGCATCATCGGTCAACCCGACTCTCACCGCATAATATAAGAATTCAACTAATAAAAACATGCAAGAAGACCACTCGCTTCTCCACCTTTACCCTTCCTCGAATACCTTAGAATTACACTAGTACTCTTACTAACAACTACCTTCTCCATCAACCTACTTGCTAGGTTTGTGATCATAGACTAACCATTCTTGATGCATCAAAGAGTCCACAACATACAACTACAAGCACTACGACTAGCTTTAACGACTAAATTTCCTTCATTAGGGAAAAGCCAATGGAGAAAGAATTGGGGTTAGAAAACTTTTAGTAGTAACTTGAAATTTTCTAACCTAGTCCAGATTTGGACGAAATCAGAGTCAGTAAAGTCTATGGAAATATGATAACAACTAGGTGATTTCATTGTGATTTTGATTACATTAATAGATACCTAAGACATTAAGAAACCCGTACGGCTTTATAGAATTGAATTCAGGCGAGTAGAACTCCCAAAAATAATCTTAGCGTGAGCAGATGGTTTTTAAATGTCAAGGGTTGAAGGTGTGTTGTGAAATGGGGGCTTGGAATTCAAATTCTAGCAATTTGTCTCCGTGCATGCCGCCGTAGCGGGATAGACGCGACTGAAGTCGGAAATAAAACCCCAAAAATGTTTTATTCTGCACTTTTCAACTTTGAGAGCTAAGGAATGATCCCAGGGGTTTTCTTAATAGTTTTCCACCATTCTTGAGGCTAAAGGTAAGGTTTTCACTCCCCGAATCTATTTTTAGATCCGTAAAACTTAGTTTCTTGGGTGATTATTGTTGGGGAAGGGTTTTGGAACTATTTGGATGGTGGGAAAAAAGCCCTAATATGGGTATGGTGATCAAGGATCTGACCTAGGGTTGATATTATTGATTATGATCCGAGTAATTGGGTCTTAATTGTTGATCCTTGAGTATAAATTATTGTTTGTAGACCTAGAACATGCGGAAAGAATCTGGAAAGGGAAGATTCAAGTGCCTTAGGGGATTCAAGCTTGGATTCGAGGTAGGTGATGGTTGTGATTTCATGTTGTGTGATATATGTTTGTTCTTGCTTCATTATGATGCATGTATGTATGTGGATATTGCATTATTGATCACACTAATTGTAAATGAGTATGAACAAATGACTATATGCCTTGAATCACTTCTTGATTGTATGATTATTGAGAATATACTTGTGATTGTGATTGTGGCTTGTTGAATGGATCGGGTGTTGCGTTTCGACATACTAACTTGGATCGGTTGCCACGTTCTGGCATAAATATGGGATCAGTTGCCACGTTCCGGCATAAATATATGATCGATTGCCACGTTTTGACATAAACATTAGATCAGGTACCACGTACCAATACACTAATAGTTTGGGTATGTGTTCCATGAGAAGACCATTGAATTGGGTTCCGTGAGAGGACCATTGAATTGTATTGTGTATCTATTTGTGATGATTACATTCATATCTAATGATGATTGATATTGGAAGACTGTATATTGTTCTAAAATGATAACCAATGTGTATTATTGAGAATGTGGAATGCTATATTCATCCTGAAAAGATGACTAATATTGTATATTTTTGGTATATGCTTGTTTTATGATGTTGTAATTACTTGCTTATATTACACTTATTGGGATAGCCGCATGATCTTACCAGTACATTGTGGTTGTGTACTAATACTGCACTTGTTCTTTCTTTGTTGAGTATAGGGCATCTTCAGGCAGCTATTAACAGACCTCAGCTAGGTGACTATTGATCGTGACCAGATTCAAGGGTGAGCCAGTTCTTTCAAGCTGCCATGGATCTCTTTTGTTTAATTCCATTCTTTTTGGACTCAGACTATTTGTTTTTTGGTGTTTGTTTAGTTTCGGGGTTGTACCCCTTGGTCTTAGACTTGTCATTAATAGAGTTTTGATACAATGACTTTCAGGTTTTAGGGATATTTCCGCATCAGCTGTTAGATGTTAGTTGAACTTTTGTAGTTTATAGGGACTCCGTATTAATTATATAGTTATTTAAACCTACTTCAGTAGCTTTAAATGTGTAGTACTTTGGTTAAGTTGATTAGTTGGGCTGTAGTTTTAGTTCTCCCACAAGATGGTTAGTGTGGGTATCAATCACGATGGTCTTGGTCGTGACAAAGTTGGTATCAGAGCCCTAGGTTCGTTGATCTCTTTGTACCAAAACGAGTCTAGTAGAGTCTTGCGGAACGGTACGATGACGTTCATACTTTTCTTCGAGGGGCTATAGGACTTTAGGAAAAACTCACTTCTTTGTACTCTTTCGTGCTATGACTTAAATCCAATTGGTATCTGGGTGATACAAATTGGTATCTTTCCTCCTTCACTCTATGGTCCGAACTAGAGCAACAAAAGTGGTAACACCATCACTAGCAAGAGAGGATTGTGTATAGACTACTAACAGTTGAATAAGGTCACTATTCAGAACAAGTATCCATTGCCTCAGATAGATGACCTTTTTGACCAATTGCAAGGTGCATCAGTTTTCTCTAAGATTAATTTAAGGTCTGGTTACCATCAGTTAAAGATTGAGGCGGTTAATAGTTGGGTTCGACCAATTCTATGATTGAAATTAACAGTTTTGTGGGGCTCGCTAGCTACTATTGTCTCTTGTGGTATGAGTTGAGTCCAATTGGTATCTCAATGGAGTGAACTAGACATCATAGTCCCAACTGAAGGGACACAATCAAGTTAATTGGAACTGAGAAGGTTCCAATTGGTATCTGACCTTAAGGGCCGTATAAGGCATAGATGATCAGTAATGGTCATCTATGGAACTAACTAATTAAAGAATTTGGACTTGTCTGCAAGTTGTAACTGCTTGAGTGTCGTGAAACGTGTTGTGAAAAAAAATTCATCACGATATTAGGTACAAGAGTCTAGATAAATTACGATGTGGTTCGTAAGTGGGAAATCTGGACGTGCGTTGCGACCAAGTGATAACCGTGTGAGAGTATGGGTGTATCCTGGGGATATGTGTGTGGTAGTGTTGAAACGATGTAAAATGATTCTTAAGGGCGTACTTCGTTGGGTTGATCGAGGGTAGACAATGATTGTCCTAAGCTAAGGGGATTTTTCTTAAATGCCTAGTTATAGTCGAGAAATCTAGGGGAAATGTAGAAAAGAGAGGAATCTCAGAAATTGTTGGCAGGGGTTCTGTTTCCATCAGGGCCGCTGGGGCGGGATTTTCCCCGCCACATCAAGACCGCTTGTGCGGGATTTCTCCCTTCAGAGCGGGACAGGGCGAGATAGAACCTCAGCCTTGTCTCCCCTATTTTCCCCTAGTCTCAATTATGGACACCAAATCGTACCCAAACTAACCCCCGCGACCTAATTCAGAGTTCAACAATCGAATATAAGTTATAAAGTGTGTTAAAATTGAGGAGAACCTGGGCATATGAGGAGGAAATCAGCGAGGCCGTAGAGGCTGGGGAAATGGTAATGCGGGTAGCGGAGGAGTGCAGCCAGGCAAGGAGGTTGCCCGTCAAGATGACAGGGCTCAATTTTATGTTTTTCTGGGCAAGACTGAGTTTGAGGGTGTGATGCAGTGGTCACAGGTGCTACTCTTGTTTGTGACCGGATAGCTATTGTTTTGTTTGATCCGGGTTCTACTTATTCGTATGTGTCAGTTCAATTGCCTTGGGATTTGATGCAGTTTGTGATATACTTGATGCCCCCATTCATGTTTCCACGGAGTTGAAGAGTCAGTCATAGTCACTCATGTGTATCGTGTTGTCCTGTTGTGGTTAGGATTTTCAGATTTGGGTCGATTTGGTTATGCTGGATGTGACTGACTTGTTGTAATCTTAGAAATGATTTGGTTGTCCCCCTATTATACCGGGCTTAATTGTAATACTAAGCCGGCAACTCTAGAGATTCCCTGTAGGGAAAGATTAGAGTGGTAAGGGGTGTACACGCCTAAGCTAGCTAAGATCATATCGTCCATTCGGGCTAGGAAACTGGTAAAGCAGGGTTGTTTGGCTTATTTGGCTCATGTTTGGGATGTTAAGGCTGAGTCTCCCTCTATTGAGTCTGTTCCTGTGGTGTCTTAGTTTAAGGAAGTGTTTCCTACTGATTTGCCTAGTATGCCTTCGGATAGAGATATAGATTTCTGCATTGATTTGGAAACTGACACTCGCCCCATCTCCATTCCTCCTTATCGCATGGCTCTAGCAGAACTGAGAGAGCTTAAAGCTCAAATCCAAGAGCTTCTTATAAAGGTTTCATCATCCTAGTGCTTTCCTGTAGGGTGCTATTGTGTTGCTTGTTAAGAAGAAGGAGGGTAGTACGAGGACCAGTGATTTTATCTTAAGCCATAATGGAGTGTATTGATATCGGAATGACAAGCTTATGGATAAAAAAAGTTCCACTGAGTATACTGGGTGAAGGAAATCGAAGTATTTAGTAAGAAAATGCGTATAAAATTGGGTTAGCCTTTGAATTTGATGAGTTTACCTGAGTTTAGGCATCGTATCGATGAAAAGGTTGACTTCGTAGTAATAGTCAGGGTTAACTAAGCATAATGGTAATAAGAGTTCGTGATGGATTGTGACATGATGCAACTATATAATAAAATTATTGGTTAAGCGAATTTTTGTATAGTAAGTACGACTTGCGAGTATCCAAGGTTGTGGTTTTCTAATAGTTGGTGAGTAACGTGGTTGTATGGAAAGTTTTAAAAGATGGTGGGACACCACTCAAATAGAATTTTAAAGAGCTAGAGTTATAATGAAGGAAAATATAGTGGAATGTAGTACAACCTTTAGAGAGAGGCGAGAGCAAGAATATTTTATTTGATTGCAAAGGCTGAAGAGATATCTTCAGAATAGTAGATAATTGGGTTCAAAGACGCGTGATCTCAATCGTTTTGCTGTGGCTATGGTAATAGTGTCACAAGTCCATCAGATTGGTTAAAAACTATTGGAAAAGACATGAGAAAGGAGTGTACAGACACTAGCGCGAGTGTGATGATAAATGTTTTGTTTTATTTTTGAGTTTAGTAATGAGTACGATTGAAATTTTAGCGAAAATATATTGTAAGATTGATGGAGATACGATCAATGATAAGCGAAGATCCAGGATTTCATAAAAATTCTCGAGGTATAAGCTAATGTTGATAGATAAGGGATTGTGTTATACGGTTGAATTTACAATTCATATTTTTCATTATAAGTTTACATTCATGATGATATATTTTGTCAAGATATGAATTGGCAATGTGGGAAATGATCAACTGTATCCGGTATTGAGCATTTGAAAGGACTTACACCTAGGTTGAGTCGAAAAATTTATTGATGTTGATTGTTAAGTACCGAAGAAAGGTTTCATTTAAAAAGTGTTGGTTTATAATAAGGTAAATGGTCGGAGTATTTATTATGGTTGTTAGGATTGTGAGTTTGTTTCACTAGTTATGCTCTCGTGTGTTTTCACTTTTGTGGGTGGAACCCTAGTGGTGGATCAGGGGTACCAAATCCTGCGATGTTCTCTTGGTTGAGTGGGAAGATTGGGAAGATTTGGTTATTTTGAATGACATAATTGGTGTTGTCTTGGAGTTGTTAAAGTATTTTAGTGGTTCTACATGTACCACCTTGCTTATGAAAATTCATAAAAGAGCTACCATGCATAATTATGGTTGTCCGACAATCTTAATAATCATCTTGTCGTCAAGGTCATGTATTGATTGTGTGTGGTTGAAGGTGGGGATCGTTGAGTCCAATTCTACTATTCTTAAGGGTAATCTACAATCACAATTACTAAATCTAGCATTTCGATATTGTTGTTAGAGAGTTGTATGCTTGGACATATCCCTCGATGTGTATCTGATGTCTAAATATCAATTTTTATAACTTAAGCTCATGAAAAATTATATTATGAGATGGAGATGTTGATAAGGACTATGATGATTTGGGTATTATGAGTGTGTGTTGGTTGGTTCAGGTTCACTTCTAATTGTAGCTAATATTGATTTAGAATTTTATCATGGTTATGTGAGAAAGGATTCGTCCTGATGTTGTGTCAAAGTCCTTGATAACATGTTGCTGACATGTAAACGATCAACTTCGGTGGTTATGGGGAATAGCTTTGTTGTTAGTTAAGTGTACATACAACAATAATTATCACTTGAGAATTGTGACGACTTCATGGAGGCATTGTATGGGATTAGGTGTTGGTATTCAATTGGTTGGTTTGGAGAAGAAGATTATATCATAAGTGAGACTCAGTTGTGTTAGACAAGACATTCTGTATGAAGAAGAACCGGTTGAAATTCTTGATCGAGATGTTCGGACGCTAAGGACATGCGAGACAAGTATCCCCTGTTGTTCAGCCATTCAAGTACTATTCTACCCTTACTTTAGCTAGTCTTCCCTAGTTGATCACTCGGGGACGAGTGATGGGTAAATTGATATCTATTGCAACGACATAATTTCCGTCGTTAGGGAAAAGCCAATGGAGAAAGAATTAGGGTCAGAAAACTTTTGGTAGTAACTTGGAATTTTCTAACCTAGTCCAGATTTGGACGAAATCGGAGTCAGTAAAGTCTAGGGAAAACTGGTAACAACTGGGTGATTTAATTATGATTTTTATTACATGAATAAATTGCTAAGACGTTAAGGAACCCGTACGACTTTACAGAATTGAATTCGGACGAGTAGAACTCCTGAAAATGATCTTAGTGTGAACGGGTGGTTTTTGAATGTCAAGGTTTGAAGGTGTGTTGTGAAATAGGGGCTTGGAATTCAAATTCCAGCATTCTGTCTCCGTGCATGCCGCCGTAGTGGGTTGCTGCCGCTGTAGCAGGATGGGTCCCGCCGTAGAGGGACAGACGCGACTTAAGTCGGAAATAAAACCCCAAAAACGTTTTACTCTGCACTTTTCAACTTTGAGAGCTTAGGAATGACCCCAGGGTTTTCTTGACAGTTTTCCTTCATTCTTGAGGCTAAAGGTAAGGTTTTCACTCCCCGAATCTATTTTTCGATTCGTAGAACTTAGTTTCTTGGGTGATTATTATTAGGGAAGGGTTTTGGAACTATTTGGATGGTGGGAAAAAGCCCTAATATAGGTATGGGGATCATGGGTCTGACCTAGGGTTGATATTATTGATTATGATCTGGGTAATTGGGTCTTGATTGTTGATCCTTGCGTATAAATTGTTGTTTGTAGACCTAGAACAAATGGAAAGAATCCAGAAAGGGAAGATTCAAGTGCCTTAAGGGATTCAAGCTTGGATTCGAGGTAGGTGATGATTGTGATTTCATGTTGTGTGATATATGTTTGTTCTTGCTTCATTATGATGCATGTATGTATGCGAATGTTGCATTATTGATCACACTATTTGTAAATGAGTATGAACAAATGACTATATGCCTTGAATCACTTCTTGATTGTATGATTATTGAGAATATACTTGTGATTGTGATTGTGGCTTGTTGAATGGATCGGGTGTTGCGTTTTGACATACTAACTTGGATTGGTTGCCACGTTCTGGCATAAATATGGAATCGATTGCCACATTTTGGCATAAATATGGGATCGGTTGCTACGTTCCGGCATAAATATTGGATCGGATACCACGTACCGGTACACTAACAGTTTGGGTATGGGTTCCATGATAGGATTATTGAATTGGGTTCCGTGAGAGGACAATTGAATTGTATTGTGTATCTACTTGTGATGATTACGTTCATATCTAATGATGATTGATATTGGAAGACTGTATGTTTCTCTAAAATGATAACCAATGTGTATTATTGAGAACGTGAAATACTACATTGATCCTGAAAAGATTACTAATATTGTATATGTTTGGTATATGCCTGTGCTTCGACCCGTATCTGGCCAACTCCATACCCGTAGATGTCCAGTCAACTGCTGCGCCTCAACGCATTTCGGGGAGAACCAACTAGCTCTGGGTGCGAGTGGCATTTTATGATGTTGTAATTACTTGCTTATATTGCACTTATTGGGATAGCCGTGTGATCCTACCAGTACACTGTGGTTATGTACTGATACTGCACTTGCTCTTTCTTTGTTGAGTACAGGGCATCTTCAGGCGAATATTGATAGACCTCAGCTAGGTGACTATTGAGCGTGACCGGATTCAAAGGTGAGCCAATTCTTTCAGGCTGTCATGGATCTCTCTTGTTTAAGTCCACTCTTTTCGGACTCAGACTATTTGTTTAAGGTGTTTGTTTAGTTTCGGGCTTGTACCCCTTGGTCTTAGACTTTTCGTTAGTTAAGTTTTGCTACAATGACTTTCAGGTTCTAGGGGTATTTCTGCATTAGTTGTTAGATGTTAGTTTAACTTTCGGAGTTTATGGGGACTCCGTATTAATTATATAGTTAGTTAAACATGCTTCCGTAGCTTTAAATATGTAGTACTTTGGTTAAGTTGATTAGTTGGGCTGTAGTTTTGGTTCTCCCACCAGAGGGTTAGTGTGGGTGTCAATCACGACGGTCTGGGTCGTGACACTAGCCACTCACGACATACCCTTACTTTTTCTTCATATTACCCAACCCTTGCCTCATAGCACATTACATCAAGCTTTCGAACTACCAACCACAAATTTCTTCCTCCAAGGTGAAATCCACCTAAGTAATTACATCATGTACACTACCCCCACTTCTCACCTTACAACAGATGGACAACCCTTATTCTCAACTATTTCAACCCTTGAACCCTTCCCAGTTCATTTAACAAGGAGATACATACCTAGGTTACTCAAAATAGAAGAATAATTAGATATAAGTCCTCATAACCATATAACATCTCCGGGGAAATACAATATTAGTTATCATTACGAACAATGCACAGTTTCACGATTCTCAAATATCACAGTTATGACAAGTCATTGGTCCTTTCATGGAACCCAAACCTAAACTGTTAGCATACCGAAATGTGGTGCCCGATCCAAAGATTATGCTGGAACGTGGAAACTGATCCCATAATTATGTCGAAACGTGGCAATCGATCCAAGTTAGTGTGTCGGAACACAACACCCGATCCACAATCACAATCACAATGTATATCATCACAATCATACATCAAGAGTGATTCACAACATATAGTCCTTCATTCATACTTATTTACGTTAGGCGTGATCAACAAGCTTCGTTCACATACATGCACATATTATAATGAAGCAAGAACAAACCTACCACACACAATCATAGAATCACGACCATCCCAATGAACTACTCATCGACGTATAACATGTAAACATTAATTCACCCATACTTAGCCCTAGTTCATCATCTAAGGCTTCTTCTTAGAATTTAATCAGATTTCATTCGATGCACGAAGACCTACGCATAATCCTACCGTTGATTTACATATATTACATAGTGAACACATAATTACAACCACTCAAATTCATAAAACCTAGCCTACCTGGGCGCCAAGCAGCTGCATGAAAATTTGGCCTTCGATTCTTTCTTTCGGAACTCGGGAGGGTGATCTTGACTGGAGATCTGCAATCCGTCGACATCCTTTCGCTAGAATTCTCTCTCTCCATCTTTCCCAAGCTTGAAGCAGCTTTTTTTTTGGGGGGGGGGGGGGGTTTCTAGGGTGTTTTACTATTAATTTAGG
>JAJOOR010005860.1:0-51952 GCA_036250505.1 Solanum acaule
TGTTAGTACATATTACTTCTATTGTAAATGTAAAATTTAATATATTTAGTACTAGTCTTCGTATCTCTTTGGTCGTTACTGAATCTTGTACCTTTCTTGTTATCCACCATTTTACCTGCGTATTATCTATTCTTACAATAAATTTGTTATACACAATATATGGTTCAAAGGCTAATAAACATTTATATATTGAATATAATTCTTTTCTATTTATTTCCCACTTTATTTCAGGGTTTGTGAACGTTCCTGAATAATATCTGCAAATGGTGTTCTACCTTTTCTTTATCATAACTATATTTTAATACTCCTCCGTAGCTCATTTCACTTGCATCTAATTCTACTATATAGGTAATTTTTTTATTTTCATCTGGAAAGCATAGTTTAGGTAACCTTTTACATAATGATTTTATTTTTCATATTTGTTCTTGATCTTTATTGTCAAAATGATATTCTACATCTTTCTTTAATTTTTTATGCAATGGTTTTAGATTTTCTACTAAATTAGGTATGTATTCTCTCACTTGATTTACTAATCCTAGAAACTATTGTAATTTCTTTTTCGTATCTATTTGTTCTTCAGAATTTATTATCTTTTGTACTATGTGTGTTTGCATTTTTATACCATTTTTATCTATTTGTATTCCTAGGAATTCTATTTGGGTTTTCATTAGTTCTGCCTTTTTCTTACTTAGGCTTATCCCTGAATATGTTATAATATGTATAAATTTTTCTAATAATTTTATATGCTCATTTTGCGTTCTTGAGTATAATAATATGTCATCTATGTATATTATACAATTTTCTAATTGGTTAAAGTAATTGTCCATAAAATGTTGGTATCTTCCTGGTGCATTTTTATATCCAAATGGTAATACATTCCATTCATAAAATCCTTGTGGTACTGTGAAAGCTGTTAACTTTTTAGATTCTTCTTCTAATTTGAGGTGGTAAAATCCTGACTTACAATCAAATTTACTGAAGTAATTATATCCTTGGATTTGTCTTATTTTTAGTATTTTATTTGGTATTGGGTAGTTATACGTTTTTGTTTTTGCATTTAGATTTCTATAGTCAATAACCATCCGGCTTTTTCCTCTTTTTTGTTCACTATGTTTATTTACTATAAATGATGGGCTTGTATGTTTGCTATTACTTTCTTGTATGTATTTATTTTCTAATAGTTCCTTTATATGCATTTTAAATTCTTTCACATCATTAAAATTATATTTTAGTGGTCTTTGGGTTATTATACTATTATCATCAATTAGTTCGATTTTTATCTTTGTTTTATGTTTTTCCCATCCTTTTAAGGGGTCTTCACTGTATAATGGCTCTAGTTTTTCCTAAATCATTTTTAGTTTATCTATGAAAATATAATTGATTCTATCTTATGGTCACTTTCTTTAATATTCTCTAGTTTTTGGGTAATTTTTTCACTTCCTTTTATCCATGTTGTGGTTTTCCTATTTTTGTTGTTTAATGTTTTTGCTCCTATCTTTTGTTTACATGGTGTAGTAAACCACCAGTGTGTTTTTGTTATTATATGTGGATATAATTTTTCTAAGAATTGCATTCCTAAAAACATATCTTTGTTTGTAAATTCGTAACTATATATGTCCTCTATAGTTAGTATTTTATCCCATATTTGTAATTGTATATTCTTTGCTTTATATGTTATCATACTTCCTTCGTTATTAAATCCTGTTACTATTATTGGTGTTTTTAATTTTTCCCATATTTCTTCTGGCAAAAAGTTGTATTCACACATATTAGCTTCTGCTCCTGTGTCTATCATCGGGGGTATAATATCTATTATAGTAGTTTTCTATTATTATTTTTGCAAGTACGTATATTTTCATATTGTCCTTTTTATTACTATTTTCTTATTTTTATAGGTTATGGTTAATTGTGTATTTTCTAAATTATATGGTTTCATTTCTTCTAACCATTTTATTCCTAGTGTAATATTTTTATCTCCTTGATAGATTTTAAATTTTATCAACATTAATATTCCTCCAATAATTATTTCTTTTTCTATTGTTTCCTCAGAATTTAATAATAATTCTGGTAATTCGGGACATGTTTGTTCTTTAGAGTTTATTTCATCTTCTGCTACTAACTCTCTTGTTATATAATTTTCTTCTTGACCGGTGTTTATTAGTATAATGTACTTTCTTTGTTCCATTATTCCAGTTATATAGTAATGGTATGGCTCTATTTCTTTCGTCATTAGGTATTCTACTGATTTTCTTGATAACTGGGGTGTTTCGTTACTGTAGTTTATTCCTTTTATTCTTTTTGATGTACTTATTCTGTCACTTACTATTTCTAAATCATCTTCTATATCTATTTCTTTATAACTATAGTCATTGTTATCTATTACTGTAACAATTTGTTCAAAAGGGTTTTCTATTTTTATTCTATTTATCTTATTTTTTGCTATTATTTTATGTTTTGTTGTTAGTACATATAGGTTTTTACATCTGGCTGTAAATATCTTACTTCCTGGGGCTAATTCTATTCATGACATTTTCCAATACAATACTAGAGATTTATCTATGTTTTTATCGTTTATTGCTTCCAAATAATTGACACTTATTATAAATTTGAATTTTTGGTATATTATATTCCCTTTTACTGCACTTATTATGCTTTTTTCTATAGGTTCTACTATCCTATCGTCCGCTAGATATATTTCTATGGGTGTATCTTTACCTTCTCTAAAACATGCTTTTGTCAATATTTCTATTCCTCCTAGGTGTACATATTTTATTGGGTCTTTAGCTTTAATTTCTTGTATTTCTTTATTTATTATTCTTTTATTTATTATTGTTATCTTTGCCTTTCCTTTGGTATATTTACAATCTATTATGTGTTCCTTTTGGCTTACCACGTAATATTCTTCCTTTTGCCTTTTAAATAAATTTCTTATTATTGGTACCTTAAATATTTTTTCTACGCTTAGGTCTAATTCTTTTCCTTTTATTTGTTCAAATATATTAATATCAAATATAATCTTTTGTTCCGTAGATTCATCATTTAAGCGTTCTTCTTGAGTTATTATTTGTATGTCTTTTTCAGTCATCTAAATTATATAAATTATTTTCTTCTTCTTCATTTATCTCATTCTCAGATAGTTCATATATACTATCATCACTTTCTGGCTCATAATCTATATATTCTATTTGTATATATTCTTCATTATCTATTATCACTTCGGATATTATTTTTTTTGGGATTTTTAGGTAATTTACAATCTTTAGCTATGTGTCCTAGTTTTCCACAATTATAACACGTACATTCAGTTAGTTTTTTCTTTGGTTTATATGGTCTTTTATTTTTATAATTTCTTATGTAGTACCTTCTTCGAGGTCTTTTATACTTATATTGAGATTTATATTTTTTGTATTTACCCTGTTTTCTATATTTCTTTTTATAGTAATCATCGGTACATCCAAATTGGGGTGCTACCTTATCCTTGCAACATGACAAATTTTTTATTATCGTTTTTCCATTTTTATGTCTTCCCTATATTTTTCACATATTTCTGAATACCATTTTTGCAAGTATCTTATTCTTGCTCCTAAAGTATCTTGTAGTCCTGCTTCATTCCAATCTTTTATTATTTTTGAACTAAAGGGTTCTGGTAGTTTTGTGAAGTATAATCTTCTTATTTCTTTTCCTTCTTCTGTACTTTATGTTCCTTTATAATAATATTCTCTAAATAAACATGTATATTCCTCTATATAACACATGTTACATATTGCTAATTTTAGCATTAAATTCCTGTTTAATTGTTTTTCTTTATTTTGTTCTTCTGTTTCTGTGGTCGTACTGCTAAATTCATTTCTATGGCTATTTCGTATTTATTTATTATGTCAATTGGCGTTGTTGCCATCTCACCGTCTATTCTCTTATTATTTTTTAATGTTTTTATACTTTCTTCTTTTAGGTTTTGTAACCATAGTTTTACTGTTCCTATTAGTGTCCTTTCTATATATCCTGGTACTTCTGTCATTCCTATTTTATTATCTATTATTTGTTTTGATATATATCGTATCCATAATTGAATTATTTTATTTATATCTGTTACACAATCTAGATCTAAGAAATTATTTTGTGTAGTTGTTGGGATTGGTGTCCATCTTCTGTTTAACCTTTTATTCCATATACTATTGTCTCTATCAGATTGTTCATTGCTAGCTGTATAATATATTGGATTTAGCTTTTTTGGATTTTTAACTTCCGATGTACTTGCTTTTGTATCTTCATTTATATCTCTTGTGTTTATTTCTGTAAATTTTTGTTCCATATCCTTTTCTTCAATATTTGCTAAAATTTCTATATATGTTTCGCATATGTCTGAACCTTGTTCTGAGTGATCTTCGTTTATATCATCAACCTTTAATTCTTGTTCTTCTTCGATTTGTAATTTTTCTTTAAATTTTTCTATTTCGTCTTTTAATTTTGTCTCAATTTCTCTTTCTTTTTGTTTAATTGTATATAGTTCTTTTAATGTAGCTAATTCTTTTTCTAAAACAATTATCTTAACATTTTTTGTTTCTTCTATTCGTTGTATTTCTATTTTTGCTTGTTGTCTTATTATTTCTATTTCCTTTTTTCTATCTATATCTTCGTTTTCTTTTACTATCCGTACCATGACTGTTAAACTATCTTCTAATCTTAATGCTTCTTTTTCTAGCATTAGACTTAAATTTTCACCTATTTTTTTTATATCTTTTTCCTAGATTTGAAAATATTATCTTTATTTTTAATCCATCCTGATTTTCATATGTTTTTTCCTCTATAGCAAATTCTTCTTTATTCCTTACAAATTGTGCTTTAATTTATATTCAATTTGTTGTATTTGCATTTGTAAATTAAATATTGGTTTTCTTTGTGCTAATATAGATTTTTGGCATACCGCTGCATATATATTATAATTAAGTCTTTCCTGTTTATATTTTAACTCGTGGCGTTTTTCTATAACTGCTTTTATTAATTCTTGTTTGTGTTGTTCTTTATTCATACTATCCATAACTCTGATACCAATTTTGTGAGTATGCTTTTGGACATTAAAAGTTTTGTCATAATATTCTTTTCTTAAAAGAATTAGTCTAATAATTTCTTTTATACTTTCTAAAAGAAATTATTAGAAATGTCCGCCTTAACCCACTCACTCTCTCAAGCTGAGTGTGTGGACATGGGACTAGGGTTCACTCTCTCGAGTTGAACCTCATGTCGACCCACTCGTACTGACCATCAATTTAGTGGTCTTAGTTTTACGACATCTCTCTCGAGCAAGCCGAAAACACATAAATTAACTTGTATTTGAAACTACAAATTCATTAAATTAACCCACAACCACTAAACGAAATCACATTTAAACTACGAATAGACTATCATTAAGCAAGACCCAACAACTAATCTGACATATATTCACAAAATCACACCCCAAGAATTGGGATTTTAGCTACGCATGTTAAAGAGATAAAGATGTATACCTATATCAATTTCCATCAAAGGGTATGAAAGATTAAGTCTTTAAACAAACCAAAAGTGAAGAATCCAAGAGACCCAAGTCCAATTCCTTGAATTTGAGACCCTTTGAAAGCTCCAAGTTCTGCATAACCCTCTCCAAAACTTAGAGAGAATATCTCCAAAACTCTATCTCAAACTTAATAATCTAAAAACTAGATAAAATAAGGTAAAATTCGCTCCTCAAAATAAAAACTGAACTAGTATTTATAGTTTTAAGAAAATGTGCTCCGAAGGAAATCGCCGATGCATTCGGCGATCCGCCCTTTAGTCTATTTCGTCGCCTTTCATCAGTTTCCTTTAGCATCTTTGTGTCTTGGATAATTAGGCAATTTAGTCGTGCTTCGCTGAGTAGCTCGGCGATACGCCAACTGCTCATTTTAACCGCCGGTTTGCTCCTTTCCTTCAGGGCTTAGCGCACTGGAACAAAAGACGAATATGCGATCTATTGGCGATTTGCCGAATAGGTTCGGCAATTTGCAGATCTTTATTTCCTCGTTCTTTTAGCTTCTTTTGCTCCTTTTTGCTCGATAATGTCCATGATTTCCCTCAAACTTCAAATACCTGAAACTTAAAGGTTTTTATCAGATATCGAGGTGAAACATGCATTTGAGGACACCAATTTCATCAAAATATAGCCCTAAATGAGTCCAAATCGTGGACTCATCAACACCCCCAACTTAAACTTTTGCTTGTCCTCAAGAAAACTCAAGTTCAGCCGTTCGAACAGGGTGTCTTGAACAGTGCTACACAAGACTCGATCATGAATGCACACAACAAGACTCAATTTACTTATGCAAAGATCAATTGTGCACTCCCAGATTCAAGTAGTGACTCACCAATATCAAAGAATCTCCTGCTCACAATACTTGCCTCAAATGCAAGTTCAAGCTCAATTAAAGTGTTCCAGTGCCCTCACAGAAAGAATGATTCCATAATCGCTCATAATGGCTTAATCATCTAAAATTTAGGAATCAGATGCAACACTCACACTCACAAAGATGAAAACAATGCATGCTTTCACCCATAGGTTTGCCCGTATTTTCCAATTGACATTTGTTCAACTTTCTCAAGATAAAAAAGGTCTTTTCAAGGCTTGTAATGGGGCTGAGTGCAAAGGTATTGTCATTTAGGCTTAGTGGCTTTCATCATCATGAGTTGTGGTTCTCACAACACTTCCTTCCCTTTTCCTTCATCATTTTCTTTAGTGCTCATAAGTCATCTGATTATTCACTTTCCCATAGTATGTTGGAAACCCTTTTTCTTTTGCACTTTATTCTGCAACTTTCTTTTTCATTCTTTTCTTTTCTTTTTCTCTTTCTCTTTTTTTTTTATATGGATGGGTTCCATTTTTCTCAACACCATGGGTTAACAGAGACTTTCCTTGCACTTCTTGACTTTCCCTTTTCTTCTCACCACACCCCCAACTTAGGCTTTTGGCCTAAGTTGGCTATTTATCAAACCACATTCAGGAGGATTAATGGTAATGGATTAAGAAAGGTCTAATATGTAGATATCCTATTGGATGGTTTGAAGTTTAATTAAGCTGGGTTGATAGGACCAGACTTGGTTCATCAAGCTATGGAGAAAGTGAGGATCATTCAAGAGAGGTTGAAAACATCGCAGAGTCGTTAGAAATCCTATACTGATGTTAGGAGAATAGACTTAGAGTTTGAGGTGGATGATTGGGTTTATTTGAAAGTTTCACCCATGAAGGGTGTTATGAGGTTTGGAAAGAAGGGGAAGCTTAGTTCCCGATATATTGGTCCTTACAGAATGTCCACGAGGATCGACAATGTAGCTTATGAGTTGGAGCTACTGCAAGAATTAGCAGCAGTCCATCTGATGTTTCACATTTCAATGTTGAAAAAAGTGTATGGGCAATCCTTCGTTTATTATACCGACTGAAGATATTGGTATTAAGGACAACCTATCTTATGAGGAGATTTTCGTTCAGATTCTGGATCGTCAGGTTTGCAAGTTGAGAACCAAAGAGGTAGCATCAGTCAAGGTCTTATGGAGGAATCGGTTTATTGAGGAAGCTGCTTGGGAGGCTGTGGAGGATATGAAGAAGAGATATCCACAACTCTTTGAGCCCAGAGAAATTCTCAATGAAGGTACAAATTCTTTTTCTTTGTACTTTTTAAGTTGAAATGTTTTGTTGATTTGCATGATGAGTATTTGAGTTGGATGTTAGATGCTTCCACCCTTAGTTTTACTTTAGAGTGATCTCATTCGAGGGCAAATATTCCCAAGGGGGAGATATAGTAACATCCCTCCTTAAAAAGAACTAAAAATAGAAAGAGCTAATTTGGAAAGAAGCTAATTTGAAATTTCGCAAGTTATGCTTGAGTTATGAGTTTTGGGTCAACTTCAAATGAAAATAACTTTCGGTACATGATGAGTTAGGTAGCCCATAAAATATCAAATGAAAGGTCTTGGAATCCGCTTTCTAACGCCACCAAATTTGCTAACTTTCGAGCTCATATGAGGGAAATATGCCCATTTGAAGTTAGCCTGTTCAGTTAAGGAAAGTTACCCAAATTAATGAGGGGTATTTTGGTCTTTTCATTACCCAATCAGATTAAAACAATTTTTAGTATTATTTTTGGGTCAAATTTGATTTGGGTCAGTTTTACAAATCCTAATTAAACTTAAGGTTTTAGAAGATAGTTCAAGAAGAGGAAAAGAGGAGGAAAGGAAGAACGATCAAGGTTCGTGCGAATCAAGGATTTGTTTCGCCAAATCGAGGTATGTAATTTTTCATAGTGTTGGGTTCGTTCACCCACACGCCAATCATGATTTACATATTAGAATAAATCCATAAAGATTGATGAATTTAAATTCTTGTTGAGTGTTCTTGAAGTGTTGTTCTTAGTTCTTGAATTTAATTGGTGCTTTAGTGTTGTTTTGAGTTTTTGAGGCGAGGGTTGGCGAATGAGTCGAGGTAATTGATAGTTCTCTGTGTGGGTTTCTCTGCAACTATTTTGAGTAATGAAAATTCATGAATTTTGACTTTAGAATTGCAGTCGGTATGAGTTGAATCGAGAGTGGGAGGAGAGGAAAAGATTGGGCAAATAATTGCACCCACGTCCGCATCGCAGAGGCACTTAGAATTTCAGTCCTCAGATAGACGTGGAGAGGATATAGATCCTCTACCTCAAAAATAATTTGTGACCAAAAATTTAATTCCATCCCTACGTCACGCTAGTGTTCTTTAATTTGGGTCTTCGCCCATTTTTATTATCAACTATCTTAACCTTCCTAAATCATTGAGAGGTCCTACTTTCCAAAACATAACCCTTGAATTCATAATTTTAATTGAAGGTAGAGTTAAGAGTAAAGTCTTGAGGGTTCTTTCGAGTAATTTGAGAAGTCTCTTACAATCTTTTAAAACTTGTTTTAAGACTTGAGTACTTGAGTTGAGGAAGAGTGAAGTTGAGTTTCATTTTTTTTAAAATGATTATATGGGAACTAAGTTTTCCAAAGAGTAAATATTTTTACATTTAAGCAAAGAGGAAACACCGATTTCCAAAAGAGTTCATTAGGAGTTTTGAGTACTATCTTTTTAAAGAGAAACCTTTTGAGTAATAATCTCAAGGTTGAGGAAGAGGAAATGTTTTTTTAAACATATGAACTAAGTTATATTGTGGGAGTAGTAGTAAGCACCGATATGGGGGGAGAGTTTAAACAACTCACAACCCCCATAAACCATGTAGCCAATGTGGGTGGAAAAGGTCATACTTTTTAGATGATTCCTTATTGCTTTTTAAGCATATACTAGTGGATCCACTTAGTTGAGGAGTTCTATACCCCAACAAGGTATAGGACAGTTTTGGCAGTGGGGGTGAGACGTTGTATCATCACATAGCTCATAGTGATGGTTGTCGGTTAGAGAATCTCCCAAACAAAGTTTATTTTGTATTTTACATAAAAACTGAGTTATATTGTATTTTTAAATATATTGATTTGATATCTATTGTTTTATAAGATTGCTTTTATATTTGCATTATTGTTATTGCTTTTATACTGTAATGAGTTGAGATTGAGTTGAGTTGAGTTGAGTTGAGACGAGGTAATTTGTTTCTTCAGTTCTAGTTCAAGCTTATGTCATATTTAGATTTCCCCTTGCATGCTCGTACATTCCATGTACTGACACCATTTGGCTTGCATCTTTTATGATGCAGATACAGATAACCAAGATCATCAACCAGCGCTTCGTTGATCTAGTTGAGTTCCAGAGTTATTTGGTGACCCTCATTGCTTTCGGAGGATCCCTTTATTATCTTTTTATCATTCCTATTTTTTCTAGGATGATTGGGGGTCTTGTCCCGACATCCCTCATAGTATTAGAGACTTCATAGATAGATCAACAGTATTTCATGAGTCTTTTCATTTTCAGTTGTTTATTTTGAGACTTGAGTGCCTCTTTGTCAGTTGAATGTTTCTTTTAAAACATTTAGTTTATTATTTGAGTTTTCTTTTGACATTATTCTATGTTAAGTCAGTCTTCTGATGAGAGTTGAGCCAGGCCAATGGTTCGCTTGGGGACAACAATGGTCGAGTGCCAGTCGCGTCCAAGGTGTAGGCACGGGGCGTGAGGGCAATGATAAAGTGACAATTTTTTTAGCTTTAATTTACAAAGAATTCCATGTTTTATTGTTGAATTTAATTGTTTTACTCTATTTGTTTATGTGAAATACGTACTGTTGCAGCTGCTATTTATACATTGTAATGGAAGTATTAGTTCCAATTGTGTTGGTTAGAATATTATTCAATTAAATCAAGTATGTTGTTTAGACCCCAATTGTGGGATTGAGCTCAGTATGTGTTGTTGGTATATATCAAGTATGCCTCTATTCCTCTAGCATCACCCTAAAATGATCTAACTCATATGCATTATGTGATGTTGCGAAAGAAATTAGTTGGGGTCAAATATAATTATGTTTCCATCTAGTTTATTCAGGATTCGGTATTAGAACAGTAAATTAAAGTTCTGATGATTTAATGTTGGTTGTCTACCTACTCCAACACTCCTTTTATAGCGGGCTTCAGAACTGGCTATGCTTTGGTCAGCTTGCTTAGCCAGAGTTAAATTGGGATTTGATTATTTAGATATATTTCAGTAATTTTATGGTGGACAACTAAATTGCTCTATAGACTATAAGTTGTAAGTGAAGTTAAGTAGATCAGCTGGTCTTTTTTCCCTTTCTGAAAGGATATTGCTACTAACTTGATAAGTAGCAGTATGAGCTTGTTAAATTTGTCTAGCAGAAATATGGCTTATTGTTAGATTTTAAGTACTCATGCCTATTTAATTCTGATAATAAAATATTAAGGGGCTGGAAAGGGAAGAGTTGTAAGGCTTGCTTAGATAAGTAACTCTGAGAATCTATTCTCTTCTTAAAGCTACGAGTCCATTACAACACATAGTATTTTCCTTAACGATCAGTAATGAGGAATTAAGTGAAATTAATAGAACTAGAGGAAGACTCCATAACTGATAGAACCAAGGACAAGGTCTGGAGCAGTAACTGAAATTGAGTTTGTTTCAACAGGTCTTTCTAAGTTATTCTAGCCATTATTTCATATTGAGCATAAATTAATATGTTTCATGTTAGTCTATCGAGCTCTATTTCGAATGCACAGTAGTTCATTATTATGCTTTTTAATTGAATTAGACTACATAGTGTTAAGTGTTCCGAAGGTCGATGACTTGGTAACGATTCACTCAACTGTGTCAGGCAAACATATAAAAAATAATGAATAACCAATGGCTGATTTAGAGCTTCAACTATATAGTTTCTTTTATCTGAACCTTTTCATTTACCTTCTTCAAATAAATATGTGGTTAGCGGAATAATAAAGTTCATACACCTAGGAGGATCTTACACTAACTACTTGTGGTTGGGTATATTGAATAGTGAAGAAGTTGGGCTATGGTTAGAATGTCTACTGCAGCCAAGTAGTATTTTTGTATTTTTAAGTTTTTCGCTTATTTATCAAAGTAGTTGTACTCTGTGTTGTCTGTAGTTGAGTTCTTATGCGCAAATGTACAAATCAGTTGGGAAGTTCCATTCGGTGGTCACTTCTGTCGGATCAAAATGTCATCTCCATTCACTTGTATACTCTCTATAATAAGATATTATACATGATATGCTCTGAATGTCTACTGATTTTTATATTTTTATGCTCTGAATGTCTACTGATTTTTATATTTTTAAGTTCTTTAACTTTTTCATTTCTTTTCCAGAGTACATATGTTTAACTCCATTCAGTTGTATATTTACATTTATCTGTAATATAACATCAAAGTAGCTATGTGATGCTCTGAATATCTATTGACACTGATAATTGAGCTTAAATGTTGTTAGATTCTTAAAACATTTCTTGTTGTCTGACATATAACAATGATTACTTTTATGATTGAATTTGATATATTTACATTTAATTATGGGAAGTATCTTCCTCATTTTGGTACTTTCGGTTACTCAAAAAGAATAACTTTTAGGATTCTCAATTTGCACAACCTCAATTGGTATGAAGGACCAGTTATTAAAAGTTAGGGGAAGGAAGTAACAAAGATGGTAGGAAACTTTTCCACATTTTTGGGCTGCCTCAATGATTCAGATTTTGCATCAAGTGGATATGCCGCACCCAGTTAGGTATGTTGTATTACACCTTCGTCTAGGTAAATTTTCATTATTAACATAACTTCACCATAAAACTATCACCTTTTGGCTGTAAAATTGTGGAATTAATGTAGTAAACTCTGCTTCTGTTGTCTGTTGTAGTATCTTTCTCACTTCCTTGTCAATATCTCTACTGTTCTATAATACTAATAATAATAATATTCAATTTTTAGGTACCTTGACATCTGTCTACGCCATAAATTCTGGGACTGGAGAAGTTTACCTGGGACTGGGAAACTTGCAAGTTTCCCCGCAAAAAGCTCTCCACGCCTACTCTTAGAAAGAACACTATTTTTCTTTAGTTAGGTAGTTCTCCCGACCGTAAGACCCTTTATGAGTAAGGTTAATCGAAGGCCGGGGAAAGTTTATTGGCAAGAGGGAACCATTTCTCACCCAGCCCTACCTACCCTATGTATTCGAGGGAGAGGCTGGAACCGAAAAAGACCAGGTTCCACACATATGAGACAGGCAGAAGGTATGGGACGAGCAGTTTCTTGAAGAGCGAATTTGATCCTATAGTCGTCTTCTTTGTTCGAAAAATGCACAATGGAAAGGGATGCTAGTCGGCTCGGCGAAGTTGTAGCCCAAAAAAAGAAGATCCAGCCATGTTGTCGTTCTAGATTAAGATACCATCAGCTTGTTACTAAAAAAATCCCAACACTTTAACTTTTTGGGTTGTATTATCACTACTACTACAAAAACGATTGCGATCAGTGTATTTGCACGACACACTTGTGTCTATTGTAAATATCGTGAAGCTTATATATAATAGTATGATATTAAGCTTGTATTTCAGTAGTCTTGTGCTTAATCATTTGTTCAAAGTTCTCGGTGAGCTCTGATTTTCGTGGCTCCCGTCATTGCTCAGAATGAACTCTTCTTTTATCCTCCTTTGTTTCTCAACGTAACAACTTGGATATTAACAAAAGAACAAATGCATCTTCATATTGTAACCATCAATACAAGATATAATGACTAATTAATATGAAAGATTTGATAGATATTACTGTCAAATAAGAAAAATAAACAATTGTAATGAGTTATATTGTTTCCTCAAAATAGGCAGTAGTATAGCTATTTTTTGTCTCTCATTGTTTAGAATTTGATTTTCCTTTAACCTTCTCTTATGATTGGTTGTTCTCTTCACTTTTTGTTAGGATATACTACTAACCATGCATTTTGATATAGTATGATTTAATGAACAATTGTTTATTTATTCAATTCAATAAAGTGTTACATTAAATAGATCAATTTGTCATATATGTATCCTCAACTTATATAGTAGATGATTTGGTGTATAGAATTTAAGCTTATACACAGAAGATTAAATCATCGGTTCTTATAAGTTAAAAGTTATAGTTCACAATCGTAGATGGAAATTTGGACAAATCATCAGAAAGATTGTAGCACGAGATTAAATGTAACTTATCTTGATTATGAGAATGGTATAGTTCTAACTTCTCGTGCTAGTGCATTTTGTATGTATTGAATGGTACCGAGCAGAGATAGATGTTTTAGACTGACTGATAAAAACATATTCTCTAAATTGTTAAATATACTTATATTCTTAATCTCGATATAACGATTATGATCTGTATATATTAATTATCATTTTGATTTATTAAAAGGTGAGATTCTGAGATGGGTCAATATGCCTGGTAGATTGGACGATAATAATATATATATTGGTGAAATAATTAGTTAGTTGATGGAATCCATGTCTCAATACAAAGATTGATGATACACCTTTTTATGAGAAACTTATAAGTTTTCATGTGTAAACCCGGCCGATAGATTTATGAATCTGGCACATTAAATAAGTTAAGTATTACTCTAAAGAAAATTAATCATTGAATTAAATTCGTCAGTAATTTAATTTATTGATTAGTATGTGTAATCTTAACATGGAGAATTACTGAAGTGTTTAATGGTGAATTTCGAAATATAAATAGAGGAGTGCAATTACGATTTCTAATGTAATGATTTGTAATTTACTATGATAAGAATAATTCAAATTAATTATTTGGAATTATTTCCATAATAGGAAGCCTCGGTAATAAATTTTGTTGTCCCTTCAGTGCCCATATTTAACTAGAACTCAGAATCCTATTTCCTAAGGAAAAGAAAAAGGAGCGTGTCTTTTGAAACAAAAAGTAAAGTGTGTTTTCTTTCTTCTTGAAAGAAAAAGACTCCTTTTTTGACTGGGAAGAAATCTCTATAAGTAGGGATTCTTCCGACCTAGAAAGAATTCAGTTTTCTATACGATACTTGTCCACCCAAGTATTGAGAGAGTTCAGTTGTTAATTTGGGATCACTGTAGAAGACCGTAGAGCTGGAGTCGGATTTACTTCAAGATATCTGCACACGCTTCAAGATATCAATTTTTTATTAATTTTTTTTTGCATGCATATGATAATGTTGACCCTTGTGAATTCCTTATTTGGAGTCATTCATGATACAACTTTTAATAACCTTTTCAATTAATAACAAAAGAAAAGTTAACAGTTGAGTAATTATTTGTGTTAATGAGGTAGTAACAATTTTTTGCACCTATTTTGGAAATTGGTTTTCTTAATGGACCAGTGGTGCTTAATCTTGGAATTGTTTTGTACCGTCATTTATTTAAAAGTTTTACATTATATGGGTAAAAACTTTTATGTAGAACTATAGGCATTATATACATGTCATTGTATGATATATTGAATGAATTGAACTGGTCATGTTTATGCTTTATTTTCTGGAATTGTTTTTTAATAAAATTAGGAGAAATTAAAATGGTGATGAGGATTCTTTCTATTAATTACCAAGATTAAATAGTGGTGAAGTATTAAATTTATGTGCTGGCTTAGACCTTCCTCCCTATCAGATGAATTTAATACAAGTCATTACGTATTTAATCGCTAGGTTGATAATCTGTATTAACTCTCCTAAACTGAGTAATATATGATTGGATCAATGTAACTAGAGGATTTTCAGTTGACTTAAACTAACAATAGACTCTCTATCTGAGTTAGGTTTGTATAAGTTTATGGAGTGAATAATCGGTCATTATATATGTATATTGTATGAGTAGTTCTCCAATCCCATCGATTGGATATTCAAGATGCATGAATGTATATGTATGTGATAAGTTTGAATGTAACTATTCAATGTTTATATGATTGTTTGATTGATCTATTGTAACTATTTCTTTAATCTCAGATTCAATATGTCTCCTTTTAATCCCCTTAGTACTATTTTGGGTCAAAACAAACTTGAGGGTTCTAACTATGTTGACTGGAGGAGAAATCTTGACATCGTGTTAACTGTTGAAGAGTATAAGTTTGTACTCCATGAGGAATGTCCACTAAAACCAAATGAACAGTCTAGTGATGAGGATAAGGTATCTTATCAAAAATGGCACAAAGCTGATGAGATGGTGCGATGTTACATTCTGGCTTCAATGTCAAATGTGTTGCAATATCAACATCAAGCTATGCTATCTGCTTATGAAATTCTAGAGAATCTCAACAAATGTTTGGAGACCAGGGTCGATCAGATAAGCAGACTGCTATGAGAACTCTCATGAACACTATGATGGTTAAAGGCACTCCTGTTATAGACCATGTTATGAAGATGACAGGTCTTCTGAATGAAATATAGGTCTTGGAGGCTGAAATTGACAATGACTCTCAAGTTGAGATGATATTGCAGTCTTTGCCTCACAATTTCCAACAGTTTTGCCTAAATTATAATATGAATAAGATGTGTCTATCTTTGGCACAATTGTTGAATGAGATGCAGGCGGCAGAGACACTTGTAAAAAAACAGGCACTATCCATGACACTAAATGTTGAGAAATGTTCTACTTCTAAACCGCAAGGTGAACAAAAGAAGAAAAAGGCTCACAAAGCTAAGGCAATTGCACCTCCAACTGGGGGGGTGAAAAAGTCTAAGGGCAAGTGTTTTCATTGCAAGATGACATGCCATTGGAAGGCACATTGTCCAATTTTCTTAGCCAAGAAGAAAAACAATCCCGGTAACTCACTTTCACTTGTCGTTGAAACATTTTTAGTGGTTGTTTCTACCACTTCATGGTGTGTAGATTTAGGATCCACTGATCATATCTGCACTACTTTGCAAGGATTTCAAGAAACGCGCAAGCTGATTAGAGGTGAAGTTAGAGTTTTTCAAGTTGATGGTTCAACAACTCCAGTTTTAGCATTAGGAAATATTACTTTTTCATTTAATAGTGGTCGAGTTTTAATTTTAAAAGACGTTCTATATGCACCTGCTTTTAGAAGAAATTTAATTTTAGTTTCTAAAGTTTTGAGAGATGGTTATGATGTTAATTTTTTTGATAACAGTTGTGTTATTAGCTATAATAAACATCTTGCCTCTGCTGGTACATTGATTGATGGTTTTTATTATTATTAATGACTATCCAGAACTACAACAAACCGTAGAACTGAATAATGTTAACCTTTCAAGTAAAAGAAAGTGTTCTTCTGATTTTAATGACACTTATCTATGGCACTTGCGTCTATGTCATATAAATCTAGATATGATTAAAGGTTGGTTCGAGATGGAGCTTTAGGTTCATTAAAAGTGGAGGCACAACCCACATGTGAATCTTGTTTAGAAGGAAAAATGACTAACAGACCTTTCCCTTCAAAAGGAAACAAAGTCAATGATAAACTAGAGTTAATTCATTTTGATTTGTATGGCCCGATGAACATTCAAACGAGAGGTGGGTATGAGTACTTCGTGACTTTCATTGATGACTACTTAAAATATGGATATATTTATTTGTTGCACCGTAAGTCTGAATTCTTTGAGAAATTCAAAGAGTTTAAGGCTGAAACGGAGAAATGACATGGAAAATATCTCAACCCATTGCGATCTGATCATGGTGGCGAATACCTCTCTAATGAGTTCATTAGTTACTTATTAGAACAACGAATTATATCTCAAATGTCTGCACCTAGAATGCCACAATAGAATGGTGTATCAAAAAGATGAAAATGAACTCTTTCGGAAATGGTTAGATCAATGATGAGTTGCTCTAATTTGCCTTATTCATTTTGGGGATATGCCTTAGAAACTGCAAATTACATTCTGAACTTAGTTCCATCTAAATCTATTCCTTTAACACCCATTGAACTGTGGACTGGGCACAAACCTAGTTTGAAACATATTCGAGTTTGGGGATGTCCAGCATATGTGCTGAAAGGGAAGGCAGAAAAATTGGAACCTAAAATAGAAGTATGTGTTTTTATTGGATAACCTAAAGGAACGAAAGGTGGTATGTTTTATAATCCTGTAAAGAAGATCATTGTGACTACAAATGTCAAGTTTCTGGAAAAAAGGTTTTTTAACAAACCATAATCCTAGAAGTAAACTAGTTTTAAGGGAATTAAGCAAAGAGATAACAAATCAGTCTACTGATAATAATGAAAACCAAATTCAAACCCCATATGCTAGAGTTAACATACCATTGCATTATAGTAGTGGGAGAGATGTTAATAAACATATAATTCCATAAGTACAAGCTCCTGAAAATTCATTGCATCAAGATAGTGGGAGTAATAATGAGCAGATTGTATTAGAGGAAGTAGTTGTTGATATCTCTGGACCGCAAGGTACTGAAGATAACATGGACAATCAAGATCCTACAAATGATGTGGTTCAACCACAAGATCATATTAATGCAAATCTCTCTGAACCTGCCCCTGCAACTGTAGTGTCTCATCGTAGTGGGAGAGTGATAAGAAAACCACTTCGGTATGCACTCTTGGGAGAGTCTTTTAACAGAATCCCTGAAGAGTCAAATACCGAACTAGTGAATTACGACGAAGCACTACAAGATAAAGATGCAGAAAATGGATCATTGCTATGAAATCAGAAATAGAGTCCATGTACTTTAATAAAATTTGGGAACTTGTAAAACCACCTGTAGATGGATTCAAACCCATTGGATGCAAGTGTATCTATATGAAAAGAGAGGAATGGATGGAAAAGTGCAAACTTACAAAGCTAGACTTGTTGCAAAAGGGTTTACTCAGAAAGAAGGGATCGATTATGAGGAAACTCTTTCGCCAGTAGTCATGCTTAAGTCTATTAGAATTATCTTATCCATTGCTGCTCATTATGATTATGAAATTTAGCAAATGGACGTGATCAATACAACTTTCCTTAATGGAAGTCTTGATGGAAGCATATTTATGCGAGAACTTGACGGTTTCACAAAAAAAGGCAAAGAACACATGCTGTGCAAGATTAAAAGATCTATTTATGGATTAAATCAAGCTTCTAGGGCATGGAATACTTGTTTTGACAATGCAGTCAAGACTTTTGGTTTTCAGCAAAGTCTTGTTGAGTCTTCTGTGTACAAAAAGTGGAATGGGGATAAAGTGGTGTTTTTGGTATTATATGTAGATGATATCTTGCTCATAGGAAATAATGTGGGCTTGATGAATTCAATTAAGGAATGGTCATCCACTAGTTTTGATATGAAGGATTTGGGAAAAGCTGCTCATATCCTAGGGATCAAGGTTCTACGTGATCACAAGAAAAGGATTTTAGGTTTATCTCAAGCTCTTAATATTGATACAATTCTTACTAAGTTTAGCATGCATGATTCCAAGAAAGGGTTTCTTCCTTTCAGACATGAAGCTTCTCTATCTAAGGATCAATGTCCTAAGAAAGATGAGGAAACAAAAAGCATAAAGACAGTTCATTATGCGTCTGTTGTAGGACGTATCATGTATGCAATATTATACACTAGACCTGATATCTATTTTGCCATAGGCAAGGTTAGCAGATATCAGTCTAATCCTGGATGAGAACACTGGACAACAATTAAGCATATAATCCAGTACCTGAAAAGGACTAGGGATTACATGCTAGTCTATCATTCAGATGAGTTGGTGCCCATAGGGTACACATAATCAGATTTCCAGTGTGATATGGACTCTTAGAAAGTCGACCTCAGGAAATGTGTTTACTTTGGGAGGTGGAGCCATTGTTTGGAGAAGCATCAAGAAAACTTGTGTTGCTGATTCTACTATGGAAGCCGAATATGTAGTAGCCTTTGAGGCTGCCAAGGAGGCAGTGTAGCTCAGAAACTTTCTGAAAGAGTTGGCGGTTGTTCCTGCAATAGAAATGCCACTCATAATTTTTTTTGATAATAGTGGAGCGGTTGCAAATTCAAAGGAACCATGGATTCATAAGAAGGAAAAGTACATTGAGCGAAAGTACCATTTGATTCAAGACATAGTACAAAGAAGAGATGTGATAATTGCAAAGATTGCATCAGTGAACAACTTGGCAGCCCTTTTCACAAAAGCTTTATCGCAAAAGTCTTTTGATAGACATGTTGAAGGAATGGGTTTTAGAGTTGTAGGTGCATGGTTATGAGTCTAAGCGGGAGATTGTTAGGATATACTATTAACCATGCATTTTGAAATAGTACTATTTATTGAATTATTGTTTATTTATTTATTCAATTCAATAAAATGTTACATTAAATAGATAAATTTGTCATATATGTGTCCTCAACTTATATGGTAGATGATTTGGTGTATAGAGTTTAAGCTTATACATAGAAGATTAAATCACTGGTTCTTATAAGTTAAAAGTTATAGTTCACAATCGTTGATGCAAAATTTGGAAAAACCATCAGAAAGATTGTAGCACGAAATTAAATGTAATTTATCTTGGTTATGAGAATGGTATAGTTCTAACTTCTTGTGCTAGTGCATTTTGTATGTATTGAACGGGACCGAGCAGAGATAGATGTTTTAGATTAACTTATAAAACCATATTCTCTAAACTGTTAAATGTACTTATATTCTTAATTTTGATATAACAATTATGATTTGTATATATTAATTATCGTTTCGATTTATTAAAAGGTGAGATTCTGAGATGGGTCAATATGGTTGGTAGATTGGACTATAATAATATATATTGGTGAAATAATTAGTTAGTTGATGGAATCCATTTCTCAATATAGAGATTGATGATACACCTTTTTATAAGAAACTAATAAGTTTTCATGTGTAAGCCCGGCTGGTAGCTTTATGAATCTGGCACATGATATAAGTTAAGTATTGCTAAAGAAAATTAATCACTGAATTAAATTTGTCAGTAATTTAATTTATTGATTAGTATCTGTAATGTTTACATGGGTAAGTACATAAGTGTTTAACGGTGAATTTCGAAATATAAACAGAGGAGTGCAACTACGAATTTCTAATGGAATGATTTGTAATTTATTATGGTAAGAATATTTCAAATTAATTATTTGGAATTATTTCCATAATAGGAAGCCTCAGTAATAAATTTTGTGGTCCCTCCAGTGCCCATATATAACTAGAACTCAGAATCCTATTTTCTAAGGAAAAGAAAAAGGAGTGTGTCTTTTGAAACAAAAAGTAACGTGTGTTTTCTTTCTACTTGAAAGAAAAAGACTCCTTTTTGGACTAGGAAGAAATCTCTATAAGTAGCGATTCTTCTGACCTAGGAAGAATTCAGTTTTCTATACAATACTTGTCCACCCAAGTATTGAGAGAGTTCAGTTGTTAATTTGGGATCACTGTAGAAGACCGTAGTGATGGAGTCGGATTTACTTCAAGATATCTGCACATGCTTCAAGAGGTAATCTAGAGTTAATTTTCAGGATACTTTATATGTGATACGTATTTGTGATTGTTCTCTATATTCATGCAAGATGTATGATTATGGAATGCTTCCGCTGTGTATGCTATTTTATAACACCTTTTCCATCCTGCAGTTTCACCTTCTACACAAAAATAGTAATATTAAACATTAATTTACCTGAAATGATTTTAGTGTATATGACGTGCTTTAAAAATTAACTTAAAGTTTTAGTTAGTACTTCATACTTGATGGAGTCTTCAACAAACTTATGCATATAAATTCGTATTTTTATTTGGTCATTTCAGTGTAATCCGAATGATAACTTACGTGCTGAGACTCTTCACAAGCAATGCATTTTTGAAGGATTCAAAACTGGTGCAACAACATGTTTTCTGAATTCGATCAACATAGATATCTGGACAATCACTCATCCAATCTCCTAAACACTTGGATATGAATTGTGTGCTCTAAAAATAAACCAAAAAAAAAGTTTTTTCAAATAAAGAAACCCCATTTGCAGATTCATTTATTGTCTTCCTTTTAGGTGAGTTCTTTCTGCCTTCTTCTTCCTTTGTTCGATTGATCTGGAAAAACATCGAAATAGGAAACACATAGAACCAAAAGAATTGGCTCGATTCTAGAGAACATGAAGGGAGAATTACAAATTTGACCAAAATAGATGTGATAAATTTCAATTCAAATGCATAATATTTGCATGTTTTTTTTAAAAATAAATAATTGGCTTGACCACATGGGCAATTTTATTTATTTATACAAAAAAAAAAAAAACTGGCCCAAATTGGTTGCCCAAGTTAACAAAAAACACAAAATAAAAGGAAAAAGAAATTTGGAGAACAATTAGTCCAGAAGCTATCAAATTAGGAAACCCTTGCTCTTCTCCATTCTCTACTTCCGTTTCGGTACCGGCGACCATGGAAAACGGTAAGTATCTATGCTTCTTTCTTTCATCTTCTGCTATCTGTTCTTCTTTTAGTTCTAAATTCCATATCTGAGAAATGGTGTGGGTAATTATCCCCAAAATTTTCACAATTTGAGTTCCATTTCTTGTGCTTGTAACCGCAATGCTTCATATGAGATATCTGAAGTGCCAAATTCTAGAAGTTGTTCCTAAGCTGACATGATTCTGATGAACGCGATATGAATCGGTAAAAGATATCTTTCTATTAGTTTTCTGTTCATCCTAAGAATTTGAAAAAACTTTGAAGTGTTGCAAAAGTTGTGTGACTGTGGTGTAGATCTCCTTTAAAAATATGTCATTTTTAAATATGTGTGTTATTCTCATCAGATGCCTATGATAAAAGCTTCTCCCCTTTGTGGCTGCTATATTTTATTTCCTTGGTGTGTATCCTTTGATTAGCTAATTGATGTTTTTCCATATTCACAATCTTCTTAGAATATGTGTAGATCTTTAGGAACTTTTAATTAAGTACTCATCAACTTGATTCTTCATGCAATCAGCTATTCAAGGTTTTAAGTGTGGTTTCATTTTGTAGCTTTCATCTTGGCTCAATACAAGAGTTTTTAATTGGTATTAAATAGGTCTATACATTTATTTTGTGCAGAACACAAATTGTCCTAAAATTCCCAAATAAATATTCACTGTTTTTTCTGGAGATGTATGATTTTTGTCCTATTTTATAGCTTTAAGGTCAGATTAAAACATTAATGACTCTAAGTGTTCGATAATATGCCAAAGAAAATGAATAATTTACCTGGAATATATTCTTCTTCAAACTTGTAGGGCCCTATCTATTCCATCTCTTGAGTCCCGAAGAAATTCCCCAACCCTTTGGACTCCATATATCTTTTGACTCTATATATGTGAGCACCTGATATCTATGAGGGTTCACCGATGTTGTGATTTAATATTCTTATGAGATTTTAGTTAAGGTAAAAGAATGAACTACATGGTTTTCTTACGAAATTGAAAATTAATTGCAACAAGAATGTCAACAAGCAATAACAATGCGCTCCGGAAGCCTGAAAATATCAAGGAACAACAACGTATCCACAAAAATATGCTACGTCGTACTAGATATGAACAAATGTCACTAGAAAGAAAATAATTATTTCTATCACAACAACAAGCTAAAAGAGTTAAATAAAAAAGACAGCACCCCTTGCAACATTCAAATAACACGATATCGTCATCACAGGTCAAAAGTCAAGAAGGAAACCACAATATGCTTACAATTTATCATCCTTCATTAGCTACAGACAAAGGTTAGAAAAGTTAAATTTACGCATAATGTCACTTGTGTTGGTATATGTATACCTTTATAAATAAAATTTATTTGTTATCAATTACGGTACTTTATCTTCAATCATTTTTTATGACATGCTTTGCAAGTTTTGACACTTCTGGCTCCATCTCTACATTTGAAATAGGTAAGTCGGAGTAAAATGAAAAATTACAACTAATGACATAAGTTCTATCTTTCTAAATATTGAATTTTAAAATATCAGGATCAACATCACATATATATGATGAAGCAAAAAAAATGTCACCCCCACTGGTTACTTTAAATAGAGGTACGTCGCTTTTTGCCAAGCTAATATTGCATTTATGTTCTGCTCATAATAGTATTACAATTTATCATGTACATGTAAAACAAGATTAGAAATCAATTTATAGAACTGTAATTTGTTGTCAAAAAATTATGTGTAGCTAAAAAAGGTTCCTGATTGTAAATTTTTTGCGGTAAAAAGATTTGAATGTGAATCACCCGGGTTTTGTTGTGATAATGGATCAATTAAACTGATTTCTCATCAAATCCCCATAGATTTAAGCAATCTCTTTCTGGGCAACACTGAAGAATGTAAACATTTTTGTACCTACAGTAGAACATAAAATAATATGTTTGCATTCACATCTCTTGGGGTAAATTATCACGCCCCGAGCCGACACCCTGGGTGGGACTGGCACTCGAGAACCATTGTTGGCCCCAAGAGAACCCTTGGCCTACCTTAACTCATAGCGGAAGACTTAAATAACAGGAAAATAGTCTCAAAAGATAAACTCACGATATAACTTAGAATGTCTTAAAAGAACATTCAACTAGCCAAGATGGTAACACAAGATTCAACATAAGCCAATAACAAGATAATGACAAAAGAACTAACTGACTGTCTATGAAGCCTCTAAACTTTAAGGGATGTCGGGAAAAGACCACCAATCATCCTAACAACTGAAAACTACTAAAGCAATATAAATAGGGGTCCTCCGGAAAGCAAGAAGGCTCACCACAAGACTCTGAATGCTCAACTGGATCAACGAAGCACTGGATGTTGATCTTGGTTACATGTATTTGCATCATAAAAAGATGCAGGCCAACTGGCATCAGTACATTGAATGTACGAGCATGCGAGGGGAATACTAAAACAAGACATAAGCTAGAAAGGAACTGAAAGAACATACCTGGCCTCAACTCAACTCAACTCATTTCAATATAGAGCGATGATATAAATGCGGTATAAAGAAAAGCTTTTAAAACATGAATAACAACTCGGTGTATTTAGAAATACAATAGAAACTTTGTATGTATGCAAAGATACAATCTAAACTCTGAATGTATATAAAAATACAATTAACTCTGTGTATATAAGAATACAAAATACTTCTATGGGAGTTTCTGTAACCGACAACCATCACTTAAGAGCTATGTGATGATACAACATTTTGCCTCACAATGCCAGGGCCGACCTATACCTTGTTGAGGGTATAGAACCTGACTACTAAGTGGATCCACTAGTCTATGATAAAAAGTACTAAGGAATCATCTAAAAAGTATGACCCTTTTCTACCCATGATGGCTAAATGGTTTATGGGGGCTGGGATTTGTCTGAACTCTCCCCCATATCGGTGCTCAATACTACTCCCAAAATATACTAGCTCATATGTTTAAAAACATAACTTCTTTTTGTGGTTTGAGATAATTTCTCAAAACTTAGCTCAAAGGCTATCTTGGAAATCAAAATTTCCTTTCTTGCTTAATTGTGAAAGCATTTACTCTTTACTGAAAAACTAGTTCAAAGGCTCTTTTGGAAATAAAAAATTCCTCTCTTGCTTATATGTGAAAACATTTACTCTTTGGGAATACATAGTCCCGATATATTCTTTAGAAGAAATGAACTTCAATCTTTAATCTTTACTCAACTCAAAACTCAAGTCTTAAAACAAAGTTGAAACATTTGTAAAAGACTTTTGGAAGACTCTATGAACTCCTCTTGACTTGACTCTCAACTTTCCTTTAATTGAATTATGGATTCAAGGATGTGAACACAGGACTTAGGATCACGAGTGACCCCAAGCTAACCCTGTTGGCATATCATAAGCATACTAAAATAACTCAAATAATATAATACTGTGCGGAATCTTAAAACATAACATAAAGGGGAAACGATGGGGAATGCCCATTCTAAATCTGAATATATACAACTGAGATTAATGACAACTGAAGGATCATACTCAACTAAAACTAAAACTAACTATGTATGAATAAAAGCCTCTAACTGACTAGAGCTGCCGAAACATGCCCCCAACTAACTTTTAGCAAAACAACAACTGAAAGACTAAAAATAGAAAGATAACATGTCAATCATCCTCTGTAATGACCTGATTTCATCATTAGGGAATAGCCAATAGAGAAAGAATCGGTGTCAGAAAACTTTTTCGTAGAATCTTGCCATTTCTCAACCTAGTCCAGCTTTGGACAAAATTGGAGTCATTAAAGTCTAGGGAAATCTGGTAGAAATTGGGTGATCTAATTCTAAATTTGATCAGATGAGTAGATAGATAAGTCATTACGGAACTCGTACAACTTTATGAAATTGAATTCGGGTGAGTAAAACTCTCGAAATTAATCTTACCGTGAATGGGTAGTTTCTGAGTATCGTTGGTTGAAGGTGTGTTTTGAAATTATTAATTTTACTCACTGTTCCATGCAAGCCGCTTTTGTGGGGATTTATGCCGCCAGGGTGGGTCCCCTGTAGCGGGGTGAGGCCGCTGTGGTGGGGCAGACGCGACTTAAAGTTAGAAATAAACCCCAAAAACATTTTATTCTGCACTTTTCGACTTTGAGAGCTAGGAGATGACCCCAGGAGAGTTCTTAACCATTTTTCACCATTCTTGAGGCCAAAGGTAAGGTTTTCACTCCCAAAATCCGTATTTTGATCCGTAGAATGTAGTTTCTTGGATAATTATCATTGGGGAAAGGTTTTGATCTGAAGTTAATGGTGGGAAAAGCCCTAATTTGGGTAATGGGATATTGGGTTGGCCTAGGGTTGATGATGTTGATTATAATCCGGGTAATTAGGCTTCGTTTATTGATCCTTGTGTTAATTGTATGTTTTTAGACCACGAACAAGCGGGAAGAATCCGAAAAGGGAAGATTCAAGTGCCTTAAGGAATTCAAGCTTGGATTCGAGGTAGGTGATGGTTGTGATTTCATGTTGGTGTGATATATGTTTGTAATTGCTCATTATAATGCATGTATGTATGCGAATGTTGCATTATTGATCACCCTAATCGTAAATGAGGATAATTGAATAATTTTGTGCCATGAATCACCTCTTGTTGTATGATTGTGAAAATATACATTGTGATTGTGATTGTGGTTTGTTGAATGGATTGGTTGCCACGTTCCGGCATAAACATGGGATTGGTTGCCACGTTCTGACATAAATATGGGATCTGTTGCCACGTTCCGGCATAAATATGGGATCAGTTGTCATGTTTCGACATAAACATTGGATCGGTTACAATATTTCAGTATGCTTACAGTTCGGGTGTGGGTTCCATGAGAGGACCATTGAATTGGGTTCTGTAAGAGCACCATTGAATTATGTTATGTTTCTACTCGTGATGATTTCATTCATATCTAATGATGATTGATATTGGCAGACTGTATGTTGCTCTAAATTGATAACCAATGTGTATTATTGAGAATGTGTGATGCTACATTGATCCTAAAAAGATGACTAATATTGTATATGTTCGGTATATGCTTGTTTTATAATGTTGTGGTTACTTGCATGTGTTTCACTTATTGGGATAGCCGCGTGATCCTACTAGTACACTGTGGTTGTGTACTGATACTGCACTTGCTTGTTCTTTGTTGACTACAGGGCATCTTCAAGCAACTATTGATAGACCTCAGCTAGGTGACTATTGAGCGTGACCGTATTGAAGGGTGAGCCAGTTCTTTCAGGATGCCATGGATCTTTCTTGTTTAAGTCCACTCCTTTCAGACTCAGACTATTTGCTTAAGGTGTTGTTTAGTTTCGGGGTTGTAGCCCTTGTTCTTAGACTTGTCGTTTGTAGAGTTTTGGTACAATGACTTTCAGGTTCTAAGGGTTGTTCTTCCGCATTAGTTTGGTTAGTTGTTTGTTAAAACCTTGGAGTTTATGGGGATTTCATTTTTATTGTCATTTAAACCTGCTTCCGTAACATTAAATGTGTATTACTCTAAATGAATCTACACAACTAGGGTTTTGAGTTTTATGCAAGAACTAAGCAACATTTCCAGGAAAACATGATAATCTGATTTGGATTAGTCTAACAGCTGAATCACACCATAAATCTGAAGTTCTAGAAATCCTAGGTCTAATCATGATATAGAGAATCAAGAATATGACTGAATTCTAGGGACCTGATGGGCGAAAGGAACCCACTAGTGAAATCCCACATACTTGGTGACAAAATTCATGGAGAAATCTTTCAATTTCGGGGCTGGAACTGAAGGAAACCATGTTGCGTTCTTGGAGAGGGTTGGTCAACTCTTTCTCCTTATTTTCATTCAACTTGATGAATTTTTGGGGAATGAATTGACTAGGGTAGGTTCTAATGAAGTTACTAGGCTAAAATTGACTAAAACGACGTAGTTTAAATGTCCAACGTATAGGGAAAAGACCAAAACGACCCTGACTTAAAAGCTGTGGGTCGATCCTTAGAATAATCAGTCTGAGGTTTCATTGTAAGGTTGCAGGTGGCCATCTACGGACCCCAGCTATGGTCCATGGGTCACCCCACAGTCTGTGGGTACTGCCCATCGGTGGCACCTGCAACTTCTGATTTCTGCAAACTGGTCTTTCTAGCGTACGGGGTGGTACATTATCTCCCCCTTGGGAACATTACTCCTCGAATGAAGACTAAACTAACTGAACATGGAGGGAAAGAGCTGCAAACCCTACCACTAAATTCTGGAAACTGAAATCTGACTGAACTAGGTTCTAAGAACATGCAAATACGCTGAAAATGCAAGTATAGCTAAAGGAACATGATACTAAGACTGAATCTACGCATGAGTAACTAAAAACTGGAGAGGAACTATTACCTCAAGATGGAATGGAATCAGAAGGAAAGAGAATAGGATACTTGGTCTTCATGGCTGCTTCTGGTTCCCAAATAGCTCCCTTTACGAAGTGACTCCTCCACAAAACCCTCACTGAAGCCACATCCTTGTTTCTAAAGTTTTGAACCTGACGATCAAGAATCTCAACTGGTACATCCTCAAAAGTGAGACTATCCTTAACAACCACACTTTCCAATGGTACTATAGATGCTAGATCACCCACACATTTCTTCAACAACGAAATGTGAAAGACCAGATGCACTGTTGCCAGTTCTGCTGGTAACTCTAACTCATAAGCCACTTTTCCAATTCTTTTCAAAATCATGTAATGGCCTACATATATAGGACTGAGCTTCCGTTTTTTCCTAAATCTCATCACCCCCTTCATAGGTGACACATTCAGGAAAACCCAATCATCAATTTGGAACTCCAAGTCCCTTCTCCTTACATCTGCATAGGACTTCTAGCGACTGTGGGCTATCTTAAGTCTATCTCTGATGAGCTAAACTTTTTCCATGGCATCATGAACTGAATCTGGCCCTATCAAAGCTGGTTCACCTACTTCGAACCAACAAACTGGAGATCTACATCTACGCCCATACAATGGCTCATAAAGGGGGATTTGAATGCTGGAATGGTAGCTATTATTGTAGGCGAACTCTATAAGAGGAAGGTGATCATCCCAACTACCCTTGGAGTCGATCACGAAAGCTCTCAACATGTCCTCTAAGGTCTGATTGGTAGGCTTTGCCTGACCATCCGTCTATGGATGGAATGTTGTGCTAAGAATAACCTGAGTATCAAGACCTTTCTGAAATGACATCCAAAAATGAGAGGTGAACTGAGGACCTCTATCTGAGATGATAGACAAAGGAACTCCATGCAACCTGACTATCTCATTAATTTAAACATTGACATAGCCCTACCCCGAATATGTAGTCTTAACAGCCAAAAAGTGTGCAGACTTAGTTACTCTGTCAACTATTACCCAAATGGAGTCATGTTGTCTGTGAGTACGAGGTAAACCTATAATGAAGTCCATGTTTATCACTTCCCACTTCCATGTAGGAATGTTGATTTCTTGAGTCATACCCCCTGGTTTCTGATGTTCTACCTTCACTTGCTGACAATTAGGGCACTTACTCACAAAATCTGTTATTTTCCTTCTTTTGCCATTCCACCAAAAGACTTCCCGCAGATCACAATACATCTTAGTGGCGCCTGGATGAATAGAATACCTGGAATTATGGGATCCTGAAAGAATCTGTTGTCTTAACTCACCCACCTTAGGAACACATAAACAACCCTAATAGCGAAGTACACCATCTCCTTCTTGGGAGAAAGCCTCAACTTTCTGCTGATGAACTGCACCCTTTAGTTGAAGCAATATAGGATCACTGTCTTGTCTTTCCTTAACCTCCGCTACTAATGAAGATTCTGACGCATTCTGAACTATTACCCACCATCTGATATGCTCATAAGGCAAACTCCTAAGCAAGCAAGCCGGTGAACATCCGTCACTAATTGGTTCCGTTCTTCCTCAACATGTGCTACACTACCCATAGGTAGTCTGCTAAGAGCATCAGCTACTACATTGGCCTTACCAGGATTATAAAGCACATTCATATCATAGTCTTTGAGGAACTCAAGCCATCTCTTCTGGAGAAGATTCAATTCTTTCTGGTTGAACACATACTAAAGGCTCTCATGGTCTATGAACACATCCACGTGCACACCATACAAGTAATGTCTCCAAATCTTTAGGGCAAATACTACGAATGCAAGCTCGAGGTCATGAGTTAGATAGTTCTTCTCATGCCCCTTAAGTTGTGAAGAAGCATAAGCTATAACCTTACCTCTCTGCATCAACACACAACCTAGGCTGAATCTGGATGCATCACAATAGATCACATAACCATTTGAACCCTCTAGTAGAGTCAAAACAGGAGTTGTAGTCAACCTAGTTTTCAATTATGAGAAGCTCTTCTCACAATCATCTGACCACTGAAACTTAATCTTCCTCTGAGTCAACTTAGTTAATGGAGAATTTATGGATGAAAATCCTTCTATGAACTTTCTGTAATAACCCATTAGACCTAAGAAACTTCTGATATATGTAAGAGAGGTAGGTCTGGGCCATTGTTTCACTGCTTCAATTTTCTGAGAATCCACTCGAATCCCCTCACTAGATACTATATGACTAAGGAAAGCAACTGATTGTAACCAAAACTCACATTTGTTAAACTTAGCGAATAATTGGTGATCTTTGACAGTCTACATGACAACCCTCAAATGAGTCGCATGTTCTTCGTCATTCCTAGAGTAAATGAGGATATCATATGAAGACGATAACGAACAAGTCCAAATACTGCTTGAACACCCTGTTCATCAAATTTATGAAAATTGCGGGAGCAATGGTTAGTCCAAATGAAATAACTACAGATTCATAATGACCATACCAAGTTCTGAAGGCTGTTTTTGGAATGTCACTTTCTTTGACTCTGAGCTTATGATAACCGAATCTGAGTTCTATTTTCAAAAATTGACTAGCATCCTGAAGTTGGTCGAACAAGTTATCAATCCTTGGGATATAGTACTTATTCTTGATTGTGACTTTGTTCAATTGTCAATAGTCAATGCATATCCCGAGAGAATCATCTTTCTTTTTAATGAACAACACTGGTGCACCCCATTGGGAAATATTGGGTCTGATGAAGCCCTTATCTAGAAAGTCTTTCAACTGCTCTTTTAATTCCTAAGCTCAGCAGGAGCCATTTTATAATGAGGAATAAAAATATGCTAGGTATCTGGAAGGAGATCAATTCTAAAGTTGATTTCCCTTTCAGGAGGAACATTGGGAAGATCTTTTGGAAATTCATTTACTACTGGAACTGACTCTAGAGTTGGGGTTCCAGAGCTTGAACCCTTAACCTGAACTAGATGATAGAGATAACCCTTAGAGATCATCTTTCTGGCTTGAAGGTAAGAAATGAATCGACCTATAGGCACTGAGCTACTACCCTTCCATTCTAAGATTGGTTCGTCTAGAAACGGAAAAATGAACGATCCTAGTCCTACAATCGACTGAGGCATAATAGGAATGTAGCAAATCTATGCCTAGAATGATATCGAAGTCTACCATTTCTTACTCTACAAGATCTGCTGAGGTGACTTTCTGGGAGACTATGACAGGACAATTTTTGTATACCCGTCTAGCTATAACTAGGTCACTGACTGGAGCAGAGATTGAGAAGGGTTCGGAGAAAGTTTCTAGATTGACACCGAATTTCACTGCTATATAAGGAGTTACAAAGGAAAGAGTAGGCCCTAGATCTAACCAAGCATAAACATCTAAATGAAAAACTCGCAATGCACCAGTAACCATATCATAAGAATCTTCCTGATCCTTGCGAGCCTGGACAGCATACAACATGTTCTGGCACTGACCGCCACCTATACCAGATGAAGTACCCTGCTAAGTCGGGCGACCTGCTGGTGTTGATGAAGTTGTAGACTGAGCCCTACCATTGTTACCTCCTTGACGCTGTTTAGAAGAAGGATAATCCCTCAATATATGACCAGTCTAACCATACCCAAAACATCCATCTCTTCCTGCAAGACACTCGCCCAGATAGTTCTTACTATACTTTGGACAAGTTTGGTAGGTCCTAGTAACAGAAAAACTTCCTTGGGACTTATAGCCTAATGCCCTACCTTTCTGATCTTATCACAATTTAGAGGATGGAACACTCGCCGATGAAGGTGCTGGAGCTGAAGATTTCTACTAAAACTGCGAGCGATTTCCACCACCCAATTTCTACTGAGAATACTCATAGTTGCCTGTCCTAGCCTTCTTATTAACCTTAGCCTGTTACCTAAGCTTATCTCCCTCAACCTGCTAAGCATGAGTCATGAGCCTAGAGATGTTCATATCTTCTAACAACATAGCATTTCTACACTCTATTCTCACCAAGTCATATACCACAAATAGAAACTTAATCATCCAATCCCTGGAATTGGCAACCATGTGTGGAGCATACCAGGAGAGTTGGGTGAACATAAGTCCTTACTCTTGGACTGTCATAGAACCTTGCCTCAAATTCGTGAACTCCTGAGCTTTTGCCTCTCTCAGCTCTCTTGTAAAGAACTTATCCAAAAAAGCTCCAGTAAAACACTCTCAAGTCATAGGAGCTGCATTCTCACCCCTATTGATTTTCCACAGTGTAGACCATATGTGAGCCACATCCTTAGGTTGGTAGGACGTCAACTCTACCCTATCATTTCCTGTCACATGCATCACTCCAAAGATCTTCTTTACCTCATCAATAAAGTTCTGGGGATCCTCATTAACATGCGACCCTAGAAACACAGGTGGGTTCATCCTAACAAAATCACAAACCTTATCTATCTCTAATCCACCAGTAGCATTTGCAAGAATTGGAACTTGCTGATTGTTCTGGTTAGCTACACTCTAGAAATCATTTGAATGGCGTTCTGAAACTTTGCATTCAAAACTTCCTGATCTAGGACTGGAGGAGTTGTGTTAGCGTTGCATGCATTAGCATTCCTGGGGTGAGCTCTACGAGAAGGCATGATTTGAAATGCATAATGTCGAGTTAGAAAGGAGATCATACCCACGCACGATAAGAATAACAAAAAAGTGAAGTTTTTTCCTAAAACTCTTGGTAGCCTCCCACTCATAAGTGTGGTGTGCTTCACACCCATGAAAATGACTGTACTTAGTACAGCTTTTTAGGTATCCTAGGACTCTAAAACCTAATGCTTTGATACCAAGTTTTTCACTCCCCGAACCTACCCCCAGGACGTAGACACAGGACTTAGGATCAAGATGACCCCAAGCTAACCCTGCTGGAATATCATAAGCCTACTAAGATAACTGAAATAACATAATACTGTACGGAAGCCTAAAGCATAACATAAAGAGGTAATGATGGGGAATACCTATTCTAAATCTGAATATATAAAACTCAGTTTAATGACAAATGAAGGATCGTAATCAACTAAAATTGAATCTAATTATGTCTTAATAAAAGCCTCTAACTGACTAGAGTTGTTGGGACATGCCCCCAGGTAACTTCTAGCAAAACTGAAACTGAAAAATTGAAAATAAAGAGATATCATGTCAATCGTCCTCGAAGAATAAGGACTCACCATTGATGGTGTTGAACTGGAGATCGGGAATCGATCTATGCCTGATCTGAATGCTGAGGACCTGAACCTACATCATGAAAAGATTTGGATTAGTCTAATAGCTGAGTCTACACAACTAGGGTTCCGAATTTTATGCAAGAACTAAGCAAAAATTCTAGGAAAACATTATAATCTGATTTGAATTAGTCTAACAGCTGAATCACAACAAAAATATGAAGTTCTAGAACCCCTAGGTCTAAACATGATATAGAGAATCAAGAATATGACTGAATTATATGGGCCTAATGGGCGAAAGGAACCCACTAGTGAAATCCTACATACCAGGTGATGAAATTCACGAAGAAATCTTTCGATTTCGGGGCTGGAACTGGAAGAAACAATATTGCGTTCTTAAAGAGGGTTTGTCGACTCTTTCTCTTTCTTTTCGTTCAACTTGATGAATTTTCAGAGAATGAGTTGACTAGGGTAAGTTTTGATGAAGTTACTAGGCTAAAACAGACTAAAACAATGTAGTTTAGGGGTTAAACGACGTAGTTTAGATGTCCAACGCATAGGAAAAAGACCAAAATGACCCTGACATAAAAGCTATCGGGGCCACTGATGGAGCTGACCGTCGATAGACCTACGGTCCGTCTTGGTCAACCGTCAATGGTTTGAAAGACTGGGATCTGGGGGTCTTGATCCACAGATCAGGACCATGGCCCGTGGTCTGACCTACGGTCCGTAGGTTCGGCCGTGGGTCAACCCTTAGAATAATCTGTCTGAGTTTTCTGGGGAGGGTTGCAGGTGGGCATCCACGGACCCCCACCTACGGTCTGTGGGCACCCTACGTTCCACGGGTGGTACCCGTCGGTGGCACCTGCAACTTTCAATTTCTGCAAACAGGTCTTTCTAGCATACGAGGTGTTAGGGTAGATTACTTTTAACAAATGCAAGAGGACCTAATCATATGAAGATCTCCACACAATTAACAGAATATGTTGTGACACATTTAAAGAAGCCACAGAAAAAAAATGCTTATTACATTCTGATAAAAGTTTACTTGAGTGTATGTATGAAGTTGTGACCTATCAAATTTCTTACAGTTTAAGATGTCTATTCGCCATAATATTAGTATATTGCAATCCTGTTAATCCAAAAGAACTATGGAATATATGTGAAGTTTCAATGTTTTAAGATTTCAAAAAAATCCTAATTTAGCAACAAAATCTATTCAACATTTAGTTATAAATCAGATCAACGAATTTTTACATTTAATGTGACACAATATAAAGGAATATAATTTTGATTATGAAAATATTATACCATCTAGAATAACTAAAGAAGCAAAAGATGTTTTCTTCGAAAGAAATATAATAGTAAATGAAGAAGATCTTCTATTACAAACAAAGTTGAATCCTCATAAAAAAGGCATTTAATACAATACTTGATAGGGTATAGTAAGTTAAATATTGTATTTTTTTCATTGACGGTCCATGAGGAAATGGGAAAACATTTTTATTAGCAAATGTTAGATCAAAAGAATTTATAACTTTAGCAACTGCAAGTTCTGGTGTTGCAGCTTCAATTCTCTCCGGAGGCCGAACTACACATTCACGTTGCAAATTCCTATTGATATTGATAATAACTTTACTTGCAATATTAGAAAAGAAAATTCATTAGAATCTCTAATTCTAGATTTTAAATTAATAGTTTGGGATGAAGTCTCAATGGCCAAACATAAAATGATACAAGCTTTAGATATTCTTTTAATGGACCTGACAGGTAAACCAAATTTATTTGGTGGAAAAATTGTAGTCTTTGGAGGAGACTTTAGACAAACATTGCATGTTGTTCACAATGGAAAAAGAGAAGAATTTGTATGTGAGAGTTTATTATATTCCAATATATGGAATTAACTTGAATATGTGATATACCGTGAGTTTATGATATTTTCGATGCATTTCACTTAAAAGTTGTGTGTGTCTAGGGCTATATTGTGTTAGAAATAATGTGTTTTGTATCATGTTCGTAGGAAATAAGCTTGGAATGTGGTTGAGTGAGATGGCAGCTGAAATTATGCAGAAGGAGCCACCCACGGACGTGATCCACGGATCGTAGGTTCTTTGATGGCCCGTCGATGGGTAGGCGTAGATAGAGCATCAGGGAAGTATGACCAAGTGTGGAACTGCAGAGCAACTGAAGGACCGTAGGTCGACCCACAGGCTATCCTGCACATCTGTCAAATGTGTTCAGAGAGTTGAAGTTCTAGTACCTGATGAAAAATCCTAAGTGTGGAGCCACGAAAGAGGACCCACGGACCGTAAATCGTCCGTCATGCACGTCCGTCGTTGATGATCTGAGAGTGAAGGTTCCTGTCCTTGCTAAAAAAGTTCTAAGTGTTGACCACAGAAGGGGACCTACGGACCGTAGGTCAACCCATGGTCCATAGGTCGAGTCGTCGATTGATGTCGCGTTCTAAAAGTTTATTTCCTTATTTTATTTCCATTTTGTTTAGGATATGTTTTTCTATAAATAGGGTATGTAAACCTCGTTTCTGGGGGTTAGACATTATTATTTACTTTTAGTTCTTGGAATTTGGTGGAATTAACCTGCAACTTTAGCAATTTGATTTCCAAATTTCGTTTTATAACATTTTGACTTTGCATTTCAATTGGAGATTTTGAATTTTTTCTACTCTAATCGTAAGTTCATGAATTCTCCTTATCAGAGCATGAATTGTGTACTTTCAAGCATGAGTAGCTAAATCCACCACTAGGGTTGTGGGAACCATGAGCAATTAACAATGTATGAATAATAATTAAGCAATTCTTGAATAGTGTTTATACATGTATTGTTAATTCTTTCGCTTAGAAGTCTTTTTAGCGGTGTGCAACATCAGAACTCGCCTCAGTGCTACTTGCCGGACCAAGGAGGTAGTTAATGAGAAAAGAATTAACAACATAGATTTAGGTGATACTATCTAATAGTCTAATGTCAATTGGTACGAGGGTGAAAACTAAGTCATACATTGATGTGATGTCTAATTTGAGGTAAAGGTAAGGGTTAGTAAAGCATACACACGTAGCCGGACCAAGGTGCGGGGTGAAATTCCCTATTTGGAGGACCAATCACTTAGGGATACCTAACTTACCAATTTTGCATACAAAACACTAGGAAATGATTGCTATTATTAGGATTACTGCGTTAAGAGCTTATGGGGAACACATATGCCCTAGTTTCTCTCTCATATTAATAACATAAAGATTAAATCTGGCTTACTTGTTACTTAAATCAACAAATTGTTACTTGCTTACAAAAATACCCCCCTTTTTATTTACTTGTCTCGGAAATAACTTGACTAAACAGATATAATAGTGAGTTAAGTTTAAGTCTGAACCATTTTCCTCGTGTGATCGACCCCAACCTACAAGTTGGGTTCTTTATTTGACAACGATCGCATATCCTCTTTAATTGGGGTGTAATTTGAGCGTATCAAATTTTGGCGCCGCTGCCGGGAAATTTGGCTTTTAGATTAAGTTTAACTACATTATTGAACTTTAGTCAATTATTTCATAATTTTACGTTTTATTTGTTTTTGTTTTCTATAGGTTTCAACTCTAGTTTATGCCATTACACGGAGTCGAGGCGAACCATTGACTCCATACGACCCGAACTAAGAAAGACTTTGAGATAAAGGGCAAATCAAGGGGGGCAATAATAATCTAGTCAGAAAGGTGCATGAAGATGGAGTGAATAATGAGAATGCTCAGGTTCGTTGTGGTAATCTACTAGGAGATGCATTGAGGGTGCATAATCTGCCAGAACAAAGACTGCGTGATATATACAAGGTGGACTTCAAGACAGTTGAATCAGAAGGATCTATTTTTCTCCCTCCTCTACCTCCAGGGCATACATTTGTGGTGACCATCAATCTGATGCAAATGCTTATAGTGAGGGGGTTGTTTTCTAGTCTAGCTTCGGAAGATCTGCATGGTCACGTGGCTAAATTGAGAAGTGTCTGCAAGAGTTGTGTGGGACTGCCGGAGTTGGATTTGAACATCATAGGTTTGAGAGTCTTCCCTCTATCATTGACTGGTGATGCTGCAGTGTTGTTTTCTAAGCTTCCATATAACTCGATTCATACATGGGACCAGTTGCATAAAGTGTTCATGACAAAATATTTCCCATTATCAAAGAAGCTAAATCACAAGGACAAGCTGAACAACTTCGTAGCACTTCCTGGAGAGCTTATGAGCAGGTCATGGGATTGGTTCACTGCATTCATAAGAAGTGTTCTGAATCACGCATCGATGATGAGCCACTGAAGGAGTATTTCTACAGAGGTCAAGATGAAAACATAAAGGTTGTGTTGGATACTATTGCTGGAGGATCATATGGTGAGTGCCTTTTTGAGGAGATCGCTGAGAAACTGGCGAAGATTAATTAGAATAATAAGGCATGGAGCACTAGAAAAGCTAATACTGGAAGAAGCACATTCTGTGTTCAAGCCGCACCAGATCAATCTAGTGATGACATTCGTAAGGAGATAGCTCATATGAGGATAAAACTCGGGTTGGTATTGAAGCATGTGAGTGGAAATGCAGAAAAGGTGAAGGTTGTAAATTACCTAACTAGAACTCCGCCACTACCTGTTGAGGAATGCTACTATGAGGAGGATGCATATTTGGTAAATGATCAGACGGGGGGTTTCCAAACCAACGCCCAAGGTTCCAACTCAGATAATTGGCGCCAAGGTCGGAACTATGGAAACTATAATCGAAAAGGAAACTATGTCTAGGATGGGAACTATAACAGTGATAACAACTACAGTCGGAATTACTGTGGTAAAAAGAATGAGAGAGTTGGGCCATATGCTCTACTTGGGAATAAGGAATCTGGTAATCGAGAAGCTGAGGGTAGTATGTCACGCGTTGAGGATATGATGCAAAAGATGATGAAGACGTTTGATGTTGCTGATCAAAATGTGAAAGAGATGCGTACTGAGTTGTCCAGAATTGGTCAAAAAATTAATGCTCCTGTTGTGTCAATCAAGCAACTTGAGCAACAGTTTAGTCAGTTGTCTGCTACAGTGAATACGCACCAACCGGGCACACTTCCTAGCAACACCACCTAGAATCCGAAACATGATGGTCATTGTATGGTGATCACACTCGCGGAGGAAAATAGACTATTGATCCCCCAATGCCATCTGATGTTGAAAAATTATAGAAACAGATGCAGCTGAGATTGAGGTTACTGGGGAGACGAAAGATGCTGCAGAAAAGGAAGATGAGTTGACTCAGAAGGTTGTTCCTATGCCTCAACCCCTAGCTCATTTCCCACAGAGGGTTAGTGCAAAAGATTGAAGAAGGAAAATACCGCAGAATTATAACTATGTTGAAATAGATTTCCATCAATGTTCCGTTGATAGAAGTTTTGGAGAAAATGCCTGGATATGCAAAATTCATGAAGGACTTGGTGACCAAAAAGAGGTCTGTCAGTTTTGAAAATGATGAGAGGTTGCAGCATTGTAGTGTCATTTCTATGGGGTCACTAGTACAAAAGAAAGATGATCCTAGAGCTTTCACTATACCTTGCACCATCGGTAAGATGTACTTTGCGAAAGCTTTGTGTGATTTGGGTGCTAGTATTAACAGTATGCCATTGTCAATTTATAAGAAGTTGGGTTTAAGAGCTCTAAAACCAACAGAGATGTGTTTACTTATGGGTGATAGAACTGTGAAAAAGCCCATTGGAGTGCTTCAAGATGTCCTTGTGAAAATGGGGTCATTTATTTTTCCGGTAGACTTTGTGATACTTAATTTCAAGGTTGACTTTGAGGTTCCTATCATCTTGGGGAGACCATTCCTTGCTATTGGGCGTGCCTTAGTCGACATGGAGAAAAGGTAGACGAAAGTCCAACTGAATAAGGATAAGGTGACCTTTAACATCTTTAAGTCTATAAAGCAGGAGAGTGATCTTAAATCGGTCTCTGTAGTGAGTCATATTATGGGACAAGGTGCTGGGTTGTCTGGTAAGGAGAAATTAGGTGCAGCCTTGTGCATGGAGAAAAAGCACCATGATCAAAAGACAAAAAACTGCAAACTAGCTTCTGGTGATCTAGTGTTGTTGTTTAAATCAAGGTTGCACTGGTTTCCTGATACATTCAGGTCCCAGTGGACCGAACCATTCACAGTGACCCAAGTTTCCCCATATGGAGTGGTTGAGCTCGGAAAAAGGGAGTGGGACAAGGTTCAAGGCCGACCACCGGAGAATAAAAAGCTACATGGTAAATTATGTGAGTGTCAATGCAGTGATAGAGGCATGGAACCTTGACAAAGTCTGAGTAATCAAGGGATCTACGTCGTGAAGTGACGTTAAATCAAGCGTTGCTTGGGAGGCAACCTAGGATGTACAATCTAGCCAACTATAGGTTTTTCTTTTCGATATAAGAGTTTTCTCTACTTCTTTTTTTCGTAGCTCTTTTGACAGGTGTGTTTTATTTTTGTATTATTGTTGGCTAGAGATAGAATAAGGTCCGTGTCTAATAAGTGTCCAGAAAATGAAAAAGAGAGTCCTAATGGTTGCTATGTGTGCAGGGCCAAAGGGCAAAATATGCAGAAAACCAGTTGTGTATTGGTCTACGGACCCCATCGACAGTCCATTGGTCAATCCACGGACCATGAATGGTGTCCGTAGATCCCAGGTAAGTCCCCAATTTTTTCTAACTATAAGAGTGACCTATAGACAAGACCTACGGTCCGTAGGTTGACCCACAGACAATCGATGGGGTCTCATGGGTCCAAAGTTAGCCCATCCGGTAGTGTGAGCACTATTGAGGGTGCTAGGATAGTAGATGGGAGTGCTACTAATGGCATTCCTAGTGTCGATCCAGCGGGCTTCGGGAAACCATACCTCTGCGGAGCATATGGGCCTCAAGTTTGCTTCACCAGATCCTTTACTTTTGAGTTTTTTTGTGCATTGGGACAATTGCACTTTATTTTGTTAGGGGTGGGTAAATGGATTGTGAGTGATAGGGTGAAGTCTGAGTAACCCAACTCATAATCCTCTTTTTGGGTTTTCTTGCCTGTGTTCTTTTCCCCAAGAGACTATTTTAATTTCTGTTGAACAGGCATGTTTAGGAATGTATGTGTAGGAGTAAGTACAAAAATTAAATCATGATGGCATAAAAAGCATAAAAAAAATTATTCCCATCCAAAAAGTTTGAAATGTGCTAGATCTTTAGGCTTAATAGGTTGAATGTGATGGATCTTAATATGACATAATAAAGAACCGATTTGACCTCATGACTTAAGCTGAAACTTGAACAAGGTAATCTGATAATTTGATAATGAAACAATGTGCCAAGTGTGAGTTAGAAAAGTTCGAATATTCAGACAGTATTGTGCCAATCTAAAACATGCCCCGTTGGTCCTGCTATGATAATCTAGGCTAGGAGCTAGGAAATGATCATAGGACCTTGTTCTGATAAGTCCACTAATGCCTAAAATGATCAAACAAAATGAAATAAATGTTTCCTTTGATCCAAATATTTGAGCCTAACATAGACCATTTCTTTCAATTCACCTAACTCACCTTCCCTAAAATAATTGTTTTGGCCACGGTCCCTCCTTGGACATGTGCACCTTGACTTTGGCCAAAAGCCTAAGTTGAGGGTGGCTAATTCAAAAGAGTTACCTTGATCTTGGCACTGATCCGATATCGAATATTGTGCACCTCAACTCATGCCAAACACATAAGTTGAGGGTGGCTCTAAAAAAGGAAACCGAAAGAAAAAGGGTATGAAAAGATTTTTGTGTTGAAGAGAGAAACAGAAAAGAAAAGGATGTGACTTTGTGCAAAAGATGCAAAAAGATGAAAAACAAAAATGCTTAAAAAAATAAAGAAAAATAAAGTGAAAGAAAAAGAGGAAATGAAAAAGAAGAGCTATAAAGTCAAAAGTCACATCTCTGATTGAAAAGAGTCAAGGGAAAGAAAAGAAAATAAAAAGATGCCAAGAAGTGGTTGAGAAAATAGGTAAAAATCCAATGTAATATCAAGGAGGGCAGAAAGTCACTAAAAAGTACCCAAATGTACCACACATAACCCTAAGCCTACGTTACAAACTAAGAAAGTCCTATAGTGATCCTAGTGACTAGTTTGGAGAGTCTATGCATTGAAAATAAGGGCAAGCCTATGGTATTGAGCAATAACAATACTTGAAGTCACTTCTGAGCATGAGTGTTGAATGAATCATAAAACTCAAAATTCATATCTAATGTGAAAAAGGATTTTGTTTGAAGTGAGGGCACTAGTTACATTGTTGGAGAGTTGGTACCTTGGTGATAGTGAAAAGTGTATGTTGTGGTATCTATTCGTCGATCTATGTCATATCTTGATCCACATACGTTAGCTTGTTGAGTCTAAATGAAAAGATTTGCACTATTGTGGTGGAATTGAGTTAGTAAGCCATGTGATTGCTTGAGTTTGAATGTCTGCTTCTACACAAGTGTCTTTTAGTGTTTAGTGTGTCGCTTGAGGACAAAAACTGAGTTTAAGTTAAGGGTGTTGATATACCGTGAGTTTACGATATTTTCGATGCATTTCACTTAGAAGTTGTGTGTCTCTAGGGCAATATTGTGTTACATATAATGTGTTTTGTATCATGTTTGCAGGAAATAAGTTGGAAATAAGGTTCAGTGAGATGACCACTGAAATTATGCAGAAGGACACACCCACTGATGGTATCCATAGACAGTAGGTCCTTTGATGGTCTGTCAATGGATATGCGTAGATGGAGCATCAAGGAAGTCTGACCAAGAGTAGAACTACAGAGCAACTGATGGACCGTAGGTTGACCCACGGGCCGTGCTGCACATCCGTCGAATGTGTTCAGAGAGTTGAAGTTCCAGTACCTCATGAAAAATTCTAAGTGTGGAGCCACGGAAGAGGACCCACAGATCGTAGGTCGCTGTCCTGCACGTCCATCGTTAATGATCTGAGAGTGAAGTTCCAGTCCCTGCTGAAAAAGTTCTAAGTGTTGGCCAACAGAAGAGGACCTACGGTCCGTAGGTCATATAGTCGATTGATGCTGCGTTCCAGAAGTTTATTTCCTTATTTTGTTTAGGCCATGTTTTTCTATAAATAGGGTATGTAAACCTCGTTTTTGGGGATTAGACATTATTGTTTACTTTTAGCTCTTGGAATTTTGTGGAATTAACTTGCAACTTTAGCAATTTGATTTCCGAATTTCGTTTTATAAGATTTTGACTTTGCAATTCAATTGGAGATTTCGAATTTCTTCTACTCTAATCGTAAGTTCATGAATTCTCTTTATCAAAGCATGAATTTTATTCTTTCAAGCATGAGTAACTAAATCCACAACTAGGGTTGTGGGAATAATGAGAAATTAACAACATATGACTGATAATTAAGCAATTCTAGAATAGTGTTTATGCACATATTGTTAATTCTTTCGCTTAGAAGTCTTTTTAACGATGTGCAATATTAGAACTCATCTCGTTGCTACATGCCGGACCAAGGAGGTTGTTAATGAGAAAAGAATTAACAATAGAGATTTAGTGGACACTATCTAATAGTCTAATGCCAATTGGTGTGAGGGTGAAAACTAAGCCATACATTGATGTGATGTCTAATCTGAGGTAAATGTAAGGGTTCGTAAAGCATACGCACGTAGCTGGACCAAGGTGCGGGGTGAAATTCCCTATTTGGAGGACCAATCACTTAGGGATACCTAACTTATAAATTTTGCATGCAAAACACTAGGAAAAGATTGCTATTATTAGGATTGCTGCATTAAGAGCTTATGGGGAACACATATTCCCTAGTTTCTCTCTCATATTGATAAATTAAAGTTTAAATTCAGCTTACTTGTTACTTAAATCAACAAACTGTTACTTGCTTAAAAAAATCCCCCCCTTTTTATTTACTTGTCTCAAAAATAGCTTAACTAAACGGATATAATAGTGAGTTAAATTTAAGTCTGAACCATTTTCCTCCTGGGATCGATCCCAACCTACAAGTTGGGTTCTTTATTTGACAACGATCGCTTATACTCTTTAATTGGGATGTAATTTGAGCGTATCAAGTTTAACTAGGTTATTGAACATTTGTCAATTATTTCCTAATTTTACATTTTCTTTTGTTCTTGTTTTCTACAGGTTTCTACTCTAGTGTATGCCAACTACACGAAGTCGAGGCGAACAACTGACCCCATACGACACCGAACTAAGCAAGACTTTGAGAAAAATTGTAAATCAAGGGGGCAATAATAATCCAGTCATAGAGGATCATGAGGATGGAGTGAATAATGAGAATGCTTAGGTTCCTAGTGGTAATCTAATCGGAGATGCATTGAGGGTGCAGAATCCGCTCGTACCAAGGTTGTGTGCTAACTATAGGGTCGACTTCAATACAGTTGAATCAAAAGGACTTATTGTTCTTCTTCATCTACCTTCAGGGAATACATTTGTGGTGACCATCAGTCTGATGCAAATGCTTAAAGCGAGGGGGTTGTTTTCTGGTCTATATTCAGAACATCTACATGGTCACACGGCTAAATTGAGAAGTGTGTGCAAGAGTTGTGTGGGACGACCTGATTTGGATATGAACGTCATAGGTTTGACAGTCTTCCCTTTATCATTGACTGGTGATTCTGTGGTGTGGTTTTCTGAGCTTCCATATAACTCGATTCATACATGGGACCAGTTGCATAAAGTGTTCATTGTAAAATATTTCCCATTGTCAAAGAAATTGAATCACAAGGACATAGCACTACCTGGAGATTCTGTGAGCAGTTCATGGGATAGGTTCACTACATTCAAAAGAACTATTCTGAATCACCGCATCGATGATGAGTCACTGAAGGAGTATTTCTACAGAGGTCAAGATGACAATAGAAAGGTTGTGCTAGATACTATTGCTGGAGGATCATATGGTGAGTGCGCTTTTAAGGATATCGCTGAGAAACTGGAGAAGATTTCCCGGAATAATAAGGCATGGAGCACTAGAAAAGCTAATACTGGAAGAAGCACATTCGTTGTTCAAGCCGCACCAGATAAATCTTGTGATGACATTCATGAGGAGATGGCTCAAATGAGGACATAACTCGGGTTGGTATTGAAGCACGTGAGTGGAAATGCATAAAAGGTGAATGTTGTAAATTACCTAACTAAAACTCTGCCACCACCAGTTAAGGAATGCTACTATGAGAAGGATGCATATTTGGTGAATGATCAGACGAGGGGGTTCCAAACCAACGCCCAAGGTTCCAACTCGGATAATTGGCGCCAAGGTCAAGGAAACCAAGGTCGGAACTATGGAAACTATAATCGAGAAGGAAACTATGTCTGGGATGGGAACTACAACCGTGATAACAACTATAACCGGAACAACTATGGTAACATGAATGAGAGAGTTGGGCCCTGTGTTCCACCTGAGAATAGGGAATCTTGTAATAGAGAAGTTGGGGTAGTATGTTGCGCGTTGAGGATATGATGTAAAAGATGATGAAGAGGTTTGATGCTATTGATCAAAATGTGAAAGAGATGCGTCTTGAGTTGTCTGGAATTGGTCAAAAAGTTGATGGTCCTGCAGTGTCTATCAAGCAACTTGAGCATCAGTTTAGTCAGTTGTCTGTTGTAGTGAATACACGCCAACTGGACATACTTCCCAGCAACACCACCCAGAATCTAAAACATGGTGGGCATTGTATGGCGATCACGAGTCACAGAGGAAAATAGACTATTGACCCCCTATGCCATCTGATGTTGAAAGAGTTGTAGAAACAGATATGAATGACATTGAGGTTACTGGAGAGATGAAAGATTCCACAAAAAAGGAAGCTGAGTTGACTCAGAAGGTTGTTCCTATGCCTCGACCTCCACCTCCTTTCCCACAGAGGTTAGTGCAAAAGACTGAAGAAGGAAAATACCGCAGAATTATAACCATGTTGAAATAGTTTTCCATCAATGTTCCGTTGATAGAATCTTTTGAGCAAATGCCTGGATATTCAAAATTCCTGAATGACATGGTGACCAAAAAGAGGTCTGTCAGTTTTGAGAATGATGGGAGGTTGCAGCATTGTAGTGCCATTTCTACGAGGTCACTAGTACAAAATAAATAGGATCCTGAAGCTTTCACTATTCCTTGCACCATCGGTAAGATGCACTTTGCGAAAGCTTTGTGTGATTTGGGTGCCAACATTAACATGATGCCATTGTTGATTTATAAGAATTTGGGTTTAGGAGCTCCAAAACCAACTGTGATGCATTTACTTATGGCTGATAGAACTGTGAAAAAGCCCATTTGAGTGCTTCAAGATGTCCTTGTGAAAGTGGGGTCATTTATTTTTCTGGCAGACTTTGTGATACGTGATTGCGAGGTTGACTTTGAGGTTCCTATAAACTTGGGGAGACCATTCCCTGCTACTGGGTGTGCCTTAGTCGACATGGAGAAAGGGCAGATGAAGTTCCGACTAAATAAGGAGGAGGTGACCTTTAACATCTGTAAGTCTATAAAGTAGGAGAGTGATGTTAAATCAGCCTCTGTGGTGAGTCACATTGTGGGACAAGGTGTTGAATAGTTTGGTAAGGATAAATTAGGTGCAGCCTTGTGCACAGAGAAAAAGCACCATGAACAAAAGAGAGAAAAGTGCAAACTAGCTCCTGGTGATCTTGTGTTGTTGTTTAAATCAAGGTTGTGCTAGTTTCTTAGCACATTGTAGTCCTAGTGGACCGGACCATTTAGAGTGACCCATGTTTCCCCACATGGAGTGGTTGAGCTCAAAAAAAGGAGTGGGACAAGGTTCAAGGCCGACTACCGGTAAAAGCTACATGGGAAATTCTGAGAGTGTCAATGCAGTTACAGAGGCATGGCACCTTGATAAAGTCTGAATAATCAAGGGATCTACGTCATGTCGTGACATTAAATCAAGCACCGCTTGGGAGGCAACCCAGGTTGTACAATCTAGCCAACTATAGCTTTTTATTTTCAATATAAGAGTTTTTTTCTTTTATTTTGATTTTCGTAGCTCTTCATATAGGTGTTTTATTTTTGTATTGGTTTTGACCAAATATAGAATAGGATCCGTGTCTAAAAAGTGTCCAAAAATGTAAAAAGAAAGTCCTAATGGTTGCTACGTGTGTAGGGACGAAAGGCAAAATCTATAGAAAACAATTTTGTAATGGTCTACGGACCCCATCGACGGTCCGTTGGTTAATCCACGGACCGTGAATGGCATCCATAGATCGAAGGTAAGTCCCCAAATTTTTATAAGTTTAAGAGTGACCAACAGACCAGACCTACGGTCCGTAGGTCAACCCACAGAACGTCGATTGGGTCTCGTGGGTCTAAAGTTAGCCCATCCGGTAGTGTGAGCACTACTAAGGGTGCTGGGATAGTTGATGGGAGCGCTATTGATGGCGTTCCTAGTGTCGATTCAGCGGGTTCTGGGTATCCTGACCCACCCACTTCTTGAGTGGTCTTCGGCGCATATGCGCCAAAGGTTTGCTTCACCTGATCCTTTACTTTTGATTTTTTTTGTTCATTAGGGATAATTGCACTTTATTTTGTTGGGGGTGGGGTAAATGGATTGTGAATGATAGGGTGAAGTCTGAGTAACCCAATTCATAATCCTCTATTGGGGTTTTCTTTCCTGTGTTCTTTTCCCCTAAGAGACTGTTTCAATTTTTGTTGACCGGCATGTTTAGGAATTTATGTTTAGAAGTATGTAGAAAAATGAAAGCATGATGGCATAAAAAGCATGAAAAAAAATTATTCCCGTCCAAAAAGTTAGAAATGTGATAGATCTTTAGACTTGATAGGTTGAATGTGCTGGATCTTAATATGACATGATAAACAACCGATTTGACCTCATGACTTAAGTTGAAACTTGAATTGGGTAATCTGATAATCTGATAATGAAACAATGTGCCAATTGTGAGTTAGAAAAGTTCGAATGTTTAGATAGTATTGTGCCAATCTAAAACTTTCCCCGTTGGTCCTGCTAAGATAATCTAGGCTAGGAGCTAGGAAATGATCATAGTCACTTGTTCTAATAAGTCCACTAATGCCTAAAATGATCCAACCAAATGAAATAACTGTTCCCTTTGATCCAAATATTTGAGCCTAACATAGACTATTTCTTTCAATTCACCTAACTCACCTTCCCTAAAATAATTGTTTTGGCCTTGGTCCCTGCTTGGACATGTGCACTTTGACTTAGGCCAAAAGCCTAAGTTAAGTGTGGCTATTCAAAAAGTTACCTTGATCTTGGCCCTGATCCCACATCAGATATTGTGCACCTCAACTCATGCCAAAAACATAAGTTGAGGGTGCCCGTGAAAAAGGAAACCGAAAGTAAAAGGGTACGGAATGAGTTTTGTGTTGAAGAAAGAAACAGAAAAGAAAAAAATGTGACTTTTCTGTGCAAAAGAAGCAAAAAGATGAAAAACAAAAATGCTGAAAAAAATAAAGAAAAATAAGATCTATAAAGTCAAAAGTTGCATCTGTGATTGAAAAGAGTCAAGGGAAGCAAAAGAAAATAAAAAGATGTCAAGAAGTGGTTGAGAGAAGAGGTAAAAATCCAATGTAATATCAAGGAGGGCAGAAAGTCACTAAAAAGTAGCCAAATGTACCAGACCTTACCTTGAGCTATGTTACAAGCTAAGAAAGCCATTTCGTGATCCTAGTGACTAGTTTGGAGAGTCTATGCAGTGAAAATAAGGGCAGGACTATGTTATTGAGCACTAACTGTACTTCAAGTCACTTCTGAGCGTGAGTGTTGAATGAATCCTAAAACTCAAAATTCATATATAATGTGTGGAAAAGGATTTCGTTTGAAGTGAGGGCACTAGCTACATTGTTAGAGAGTTGGTACCTTGGTGATGGTGAAAAGTGTATGTTGTGGTATCTATTAGTCGATATATGTCATATCTTGATCCGCATGAGTTAGCTTGTTTAGTCTAAATGAAAAGATTTGCACTATTGTGATGAAATTGAGATAGTAATCCATGTGATTGCTTGAGTTTGAATGTCTGCTTCTACACAAGTGTCGTTTAGAGTTTAGTGCATTGCTTGAGGACAAAAACCGAGTTTAAGTTGAGGGTGTTGATATACCGTGAGTTTACGGTATTTTTTATGCATTTGACTTAGAAGTTGTGTGTGTCTAGGGCTATATTGTGTTAGAAATAATGTGTTTTGTATCATGTTTGCATGAAATAAGCGTGGATTGCGGTTGAGTGAGATAATAGCTGAAAATATGCAGAAGCAGCAACCCACAGACGTGATCTACGGACCGTAGGTCCTTTGACGATCAACCGATGGGTAGGCGTAGATAGAGCATCAGGGAAGTCTGACCAAGTGTGGAACTACTGAGCAACTAACGGATCGTAGGTCGACCCACGAGCCGTGCTGCACATCCGTCGAATGTGTTCAAAGAGTTGAAGTTCTAGTACCTGATGAAAAATCCTAAGTGTAGAGCCAAGAACCAAGAAACAATACACAATATAAATTTTCTTCTAGCTTAGGAACTTTGGAAGAGCCGCTGTGGAGGCTGGAGAATAAATAAAAGATAATTTAGCTATTGTTCTTAAATTTTTATGATTAACACAAGCATTTTTATTTTAATAACTTTTGATTGTGTTTTTGAGATAATGAGTAGCTAAATTTCATAACTAGGGTTGTGGGAACCAATGTGAATTATTAAAGTAAGTTTATGTACAAAGTGATTCTTGAATGATTTATATGCATATATTGTTAATCCTTTCATTTAGAAGTCTTTTTAACGGTGGCCAACGTTAGAATTCGCCTCATTCCTACTTGCCGGACCAAGGAAGTAATGAATGAGAAAAGAATTAAACAACAGAGATTTAGTGGATGCTATCTAATAGTCTAATGTCAATTGGAGTGAGGGTGAAAACTAAGTCTTACATTGATATGATGACTAATCTGGGGTGAAGGTAAGGGTTAGTAGAGCATACACCCATAGACGGACCAAGTTGCATGGTGAAATTCCCTACTTGGAGGACCAATCACTTAGGGATACCTAACTTACCAACCTTACATGTTAAAATTTGAAATAGATCACTAGTACGATATTCTTGCTATTTTATGAAATCATGGGGAACACATTATTAGTTATTTCTAATAATCTGAATATAAATAAATACTTAGTTCAAAGATATTTTTATTCTTTTTATTTTTTCCAATTTAAATCCCCCCTTTTTATATAACGACTATCAAGTTAAATATTTTCTATTGACAATATTCCTCCACATTCCCTGTGGGATCGATCCCGACTCATAGTTGGGTAAATATATTGCATACAACCGTTTATATTTCTTTTCAAGAATTATATTTGGACGTTATCAATATGCTTATTTGAAAATACACGAGCAAAAGAAGATCCTACTTTTTGTGAATATTTAATGTGAATTGGAAATGGACAAAAAATAACTAACGAGAAAAGCAAAATTGAAATTCCACGTAATTTTATCATTCCTTATACAAATGAAATAGAATCCCTAAATCAATTATTCAGAGAAATTTATCCTGATATAAGGACATTCTATTCAGACCTATTTTCTATAACTTTCCGAGTTATTTTATCTACAAAAAATGACTTTGTTAACGAAATTAATGATATGCTTTTACATCAACTTCCTAATGATGCTAAAATTTATACTGCAATTGATGAAACTCTAGAACCAAGTGATAAATGTCAATTTAAGAAGTTCTTACACACCTTAAATCCTGCTAATTTAACCCATACAAATTGACTTTGAAAAAAGACTATCCAGTTATATTATTGCGAAACTTAAATCTTCCGACGGATTATGTAATGGAACACGATTAATATGTCATAATTATAATAAGCATGTTATAAGTGCTACTATTACTAGTGGTGACTATAAAAACACACATATATTTATTCCGAGAATCCCATTAATATGACAAATTACCTATTGCTTTTAAAAGAACGCAATTTCCAATTCGACTATGTTTTACAAATGACAATAAACAAAGCTCAAGATCAAACATTAGATTTTATAGGAATCTATTTACGCGAACCAGTTTTCTAGCACGACCAACTTTATGTCGCTTTAACCAGAGCTAAAACTTCCAAAAATGTCAAAATACTAATACGTCCGCCTACAGTTGAATATACAAATGATGATTGTACATATAATATAGTGTACGAAGAAATCATTCAAAAAGTATTCACCTAAAATCCTATATTCTCTAACCTTCATAAGCCAGACCTACTAAGCCTAAAAGGCCACCAAATGACTCCCATAAAAGCTATAGCAAAAGTCTAAATTACACAATAAGGTTAGTAAAGCTTACATCAACTCAACTGTAAAATTGTATATGTCATGCAATAGAAACTGCATTTCCATTTTGTTAATGCTCTATGATAATATAAGCTTTAACCTTCAAGTTTACATATTAGCTTTACATATTCTATGTTAATACTTAGTAAACAGAACCCCCTCTTCTTTCTAAGATGAAATGATGGTTGTGTTTTCAGGCATCTGGCAATTTATTAGGTCATTCCTACTCAAGTAAATAAACTTCTTATGTGTTTTTCGTTTCAAAATTGGGAAAAGTTAACAGGAAGAAAGAGAATTGACCCAAAAGTTAGTACTATATCATAGCCAATAGTCCCTTTTTCCTCTTTTATAATTCATTATTTTTGGCTTTTATATATTCTGAACTTATTTCACTAATTTTGAGCATATATATGTTTGATGTGTGTAGAATGAGATAATATTGTTTCTCCCACGCAAGAAAAATCATTTCTCATTCACCTTGGAGAACACTTCCTCTACCTTTGACATACGTGGGTAACATATGGAATCTTAAGTAGGCTATTTTTGTCTATATTTGGGACAACTGAAATGTTGATGGTTGACAAATTGACTACTGAAGGTGTGATTTCCACCATATATTCCTTAATCTCTAAGATATTTCATAAAACGAGAAACCTTATATGAATATGGGTTGTGCTCGAGAGGGTAAATGAGAAACCTGACTCTACGAACCCAAGAAAAGGTATATGAAATAGCTATCATTATAGGTCCTTTTTCAAGAGTTGAACACATTAGGAGGAAAAATTCATTCTCCTCCTTTTCTCTGTTGACTACTGTATGATTATAGTTTGTTTGAAGAATAAGTGATGATGAAATCTCCACATCTTCATTTCTACAATTTGCTAACTACAATTGTCGTCGAGCTGTGTTCTCTTCACCATTGAGAATATTGGTCTCCTTTTTTATACTTGATGACTTTATTTGGTTCTTGTAAGTTTAATGACATTTGACAAGCAAAATATGTCATTGGATTGTAAGTGGCTGTATATTTTCTTTGCCTTTTAAGGTTATTCTCTCCAATTCTAGTATTTCTCCCTCTTTTTAGTTAATCGAAAGTATTAGATTCCTAAAATTGTCGCGTACAGGGGAAACTTTTTGGAAGCATATATATACATATATATATGTATATATATATATATATATATATATATATATATAT
>JAJOOR010005861.1:0-51500 GCA_036250505.1 Solanum acaule
CTTATCACTTTGCATGTAATACACTAGAAAAGGATTACTATTATTAGGATTACTGCGTTATGAGCTTATGGGGAACACATTCCTAGTTACTTTTAATAATCTGAATATAAATAAATACTTAGTTCCAAGCTATCTTTTTATTGTTTTCATTTTACTTCAATTTAAATCCCCCCATTTTTATATAACGACTATCGAGTTAAATATTTGCTATTGATAATATTCTTCCATATTCTCTGTGGGATCGACCCCGACTCATAGTTGGGTAAATATATTGCATATAATCGTTTATATTTCTTTTCAAGAAGTATATTTGAACGTTATCAATATACATGAAGTAGACAGAGATTCAACTTTGCAGCAAAACATTGATCTAATAGCGATAGAGGCAGATCTATCTCCAAGACAACTGGTACAACTACAACAAAGTGAATCCAAGAAGAAAGCTCCAAGAAGCAGAAGTATTCCCCCACTGGAGTATCTACAAGGAGCAATAAATCCAATTCAGGTTCTCAATGATTGAAAAAGCTCTTTTTTGGAATAATAGATCAGTTAATTCTCAAGAATCTTTTTAGAGATTAATTGAACTAAAGGGAAGATATCAGTATTCCTACATTGCTATAATGGAACCTTTCCAAGATGCCTCAAAGCTTGAAGAGTACAAGAGGAAATTGGGTGTAGATAATGCTCTAGTTAACGCATCAGGCAAAATTTGGATTTTCTGGGAGAATACATGGCAAGGAACTTTGGTGGAAAGTTCTCATCAACACATTTCTATAAATTTTAAGTAGGAAGGAGGGCAAATAGAGGTCATCATGACAACAATATATGCCAAATGTGATGATAATATGAGAGAGGAGCTGTGGGATACACTACAACACACTGTAGCGAATAATAAACCATGGTTGGTTGGAGGATATTTTAATGTGATTTTAACTCAAGAGGAAAAACTTGGTGGACTACCTATTTGTAATAGAGAAACCTCTTCTTTTGTGCAATGTATTGCTTCATGTGGTTTAAATTACTTGGGATTCATGAAGTAAATACACCTGGTGGAATGGAAGAGTCGGAGAGGCATGCATTTTTAAACTATTGGGCAGGATCTTATGTAATCAGGACTTCCTGGCTTTATTCCCTACAAATGAGGTTACTAACTTTATCAGACAGGGTTCTGACCATGCACCTTTGCATTTTGAGTGCAACGCTATAGAGAAAGCAATTACTAAACCATTTAAGTTTTTGAACTTCTGGACTAAGCACAATACTTTCTTGGAAGTAATTACGCAAATTGGACAACAGATTTTAGTGGCAATCCTTTCTAAGATTAAAAAAAAGTGAATAAGGCACTAAGTCAATGGAGCAAGAATACTTATGGAAATATCTTTCAAAAATAGCTACTATAGAGGATACTATTAAAGTTAAGGAGGTACAATTTGAGGCAGATCCCTCTCTGGACAATAGGGAATTACTTATGAAAGCCCAAGTAGAGTTAACAAAATATTTGCACTTGGAAGAGGAATATTGGAAGCAAAAATCTGGCATGAGATGGTTCAAAGATGGGGAAAGAAACACTAAATTCTTTCGCTCATATGTAAATGGGAGGATAAAGAGACTAGCTTTACAGAGAATCTAAGATCATCATGGAGTATGGCTTATTGGTAAGAAAGAAATGGGGGATGAAGCAGTGAGATTCTTTGAGAAGCAATTCATGGAGGAAAGACAACCTACTGATTTTCGATTACTAAATCATATTCCTGAGAAGATTTCAAAGGAACAGAACACATTCCTGGAAGCCCTACCAACTGAAGAGGAGGTCAGAAAAATAGTTTTTGCGCTTAATGGAGATAGTTGTAGTGGTCCTGATGTTTCACTAGAACTTTCTATCAGAAGTGCTAGGATATCATAGGGAAAGACTTAACTTCGATGGTTAAAACATTTTTCTGTGGAAGTGAACTACCAAAGTTCATTACTCACACAAATCTAGTGCTAATACCAAAGAAAGATATTGTTAATTCCTATACAGATATGAAACCTATAAGTTTGAGCAATTTTGTTAACAAAATATTGTCTAGAGTAATTCATGAAAGACTTGTAGGGATCATACCATCTCTAACATCATCTTCTCAAGGGAAGGAGTATAGTCAAAAATGTGTTTCTAGCACAAGAGATTGTTAGAGACATTAGAATCAGAGCCAAATATGTAAATGTGGTGATTAAACTAGATATGAAAAAAGCCTATGAAAGGTTTTCTTGGGTATTCATAACTAAAGTCGTCAGAAAGTTTGGATTCAGTGAAGTATTCATTGATATAATATGTAGGTTAATTTCCAATAATTGGTACTCAGTTCTAGTTAATGGGAAAAGTAATGGTTTTTTCAAATCATCTAGAGGGGTGAAAGAAGGAGACCCTCTTTCTCTTACCTTGTTTATATTGGCTACATAAGTATTATCCAGGAGCCTAAATACTCTACATAATGACCCAATTGATAAAGGATATGGTATGCCCAAATGGAGTCCTCAGATAAATCATCTATCCTATGCAGGTGACACCATACTCTTTTGTTCAAGAGATGATAAACCCTTAAAAAAGATGCTCAAAATCATGAGAAAAATATGAGATATCATCTGGACAATTAATAAACAGTGAGAAGAGTAGTTTCTACCTCCACCAAAAGATTGATAATCATACTGTGAATAGAATAAAAAAATACTTTAGACATGAAACAAATACATCAATTTTTTGCTATGACCCCCTGGTTGGACTGCTAAAGCAAATACATCAATTTTTTGCTAAATTTTTCTAGAATAATACACCAGGGACGAAAAGCAAACACTGGGTAGCCTGGGATACTCTGTGCACACCAAAGGATGAAGGAGGTCTAGGTTTCAGATCTCTAAAAGACACCTCAAATGCTCTATTTGCTAAACTTGGTGGAATTTTTGAACCTCTACAAGCCTGTGGAGTTCATTCATGTGGAACAAATATTGTAAAAACCTTCATCCGATTTTAGCAGAAGGAAGAAATGATTCAAGTGTATGGAAAAAAAAGATACAAATTAGGGAAGTGGTTGAGCATCTGATCGTATGGAAACCTAAGCAAGGAAATTCTAGCTTTTGGTGTGAAAATTGGACGGGACTTGGAACTTTATACTTCATTGTTGCTGAGGGACTTATAGAGGAAGAAGCTGAGGTGACAACTTATAACACAAATGAGGAATGAAACTTGGAAAAGCTGAAAGATAGCCTACCAGAAGACATAGTAGAACACATAATAGAAGGAATCAAAACTCCTTTGGGTGAAGAAGGAAATGATATTACATACTGGAGAATTTAAAGTTCAGGCAACTTTACGGTCAAGAGTGTAAGGGAATTTATGAGGACTAAACTTAATAAGTAGAACATTTACAACTATATATGGGAAAAAAGATTGCCTATCAAGATCAGTATTTTCATGTGGAGAGTTTTGAGGGGAAGGATTTCTACTGATGATAATCTCAAAAGGATGCACATAAATATTGCTTCAAGATGCTAGTGTTGTGAGGCTTACCGACAGGAAACAATGAGCCATCTTTTTCTAACATCTCATATAGCTGCAAGACTATGTAGACAATTTGCTTTATATGCAAGCATTGATATTGAAGGGATGCAGTTTTCACAAGTACTTATCACTTGGTGGAACACTACATCAACACCTAAATTGAAGCCTTTGTTGAGAGTCCTCCCTAGTTTTATAATTTGGGAGCTTTGGAAAAGAAGAAATTCTATTAGACATGGAAAAGACATATCTTACAGCAAACTGACATATCCGATTCACCACTTGACATATCAGTTCATAAGAGTAAGATTCCCACGGTTAAATAGCTTTCCAACAGGGTGGACAAATAAATATGATCAAAAGTTTAAGTAGTTGTAGACCCAAGCTATACTATGCTAAAATCACTTGGGTTTTACCATCAACCGGCAGACTAAAGATCAACATTGATGGGGCTAGTAGAGAAAACCCTGGGAGCAGTTCATATAGTTTCTGTTTAAGGAATGAAAAATGAGACTTAGTATTTTCTCAAGCACAAGTGATTCAGAATACTACTAGTACAAAGGCAGAAATTAAAGTTATACTAGAAGCAATGAGATACTGTCAAAGAGCTAATATTCACAATGTAATCATAGAAATAGATTCCTTAAGCAATAAGAACATGATTCAAAAACAATGGAAACCTACATGGGAGGTGACAAACATGATAGAGGAAACCCAGGAATACATTCAAACAATGCATGCTCATATATGACACACATTAAGAGAAGGAATCATGTTAGCTGATTTTTTAGCTAATCATGTTTTGAACTATCAAAGTTCAATACATTATACAATCTTCCTAGATCTACCAACACAGGCCAGGAAGATCCTAAATAGTGACAAATCTCAGCTCCCAAATCTGAGAATTAATACTAGAAGGATCAACCTAGAGAACAACTCGAGTATACAAAATCACAGTTGATGACGAATAAAGCTTCATAATCATCAGGAAACAAGACAACATTTGATGAAAGCAATACCCAATACATTTGTGTATAGATGGAGTTTAAGAGTGTACAATACCTAAATCTCGCAGAAATAAATCAATTTATCAGATACAAGGGGAAGTTGGATATGGACCTTCAATCAACAACGCATAAAACCTAATCGAAAGAGAAGGCATCATCGTCCTTCGAGCTATAGATAAAATCTCAGGATATGAGCTTGCAACTTAAAAACAATAAAGCCATGGAAATCATGGAATAGATACCGAGAATCAACTGAAATATAAAACAAAGAGCAGCAAGAGAAGAACTTACGAGATCAATGAAGGAGGAGCTGAAAAGAGGCGGATGGTTGAGCTCTCCAAACCATTAGTTTACTTACCTTAATTTATTTTTTTGAGTTATATTAGTAAGACTAGACTCTGTGTCTTTTTTTTTTTTTTTTTGCTTTCTTGACTTATAAATAAATTGGGCCTGGCCCAACATATTTTACCCCAAAAAAGTGGTCAATTCCTCAATTGATAAGTGCAATGAGTGAAATTTGACAGCAATTGACATTACTTTTATTATTACATATAAGAAAAATACTAATTGAAAATGGATCTACTAAAATCGTTTCAAAGTCATTATATTGTCGATTAATAATTTTATTTTTTATATTGGATGAGATCACCTTTCGTTGTAAAAATAGGTTTATTGGAGAAAATTCCAAATTATACGCAAAACTATATTTTCTTGAAATTGTAGCATTCGGGCTAGTTTGCATGCACCTCGACTAATTTCATAGGGCACCTATACTCCCCAATAATGTAGGGATCGGGTAATTCTATTCACCAAAGCTTGGACAAATGAGAGAAAATCATAATGTTTTTGTGTGGCGCTTGAATTTGGACTCGAGACCTCATAACTTTCAACTTACTTTATTGATCAATGAATCTTTCATTTGTTATTCACAAACCTTAACTTTATGTTAATCGCATTCACTCTAACGGAGTACCTATGAATGATGCGCCAACCGTCAGTGAGAAAATGAGAACAAACTACATACAACAAACATTTTTATTTGATAAAAATTGAAGGATACATATAACTTGATTCACTAGACTTAAATATCCTTCATATATTATTTAAATGACAACTTTAACATTAATAGATGAACAATGATCAACAATCTAATAACAGGGAAGCGCTATTTAAAGACATAACGACAAAATAGTGATAGAAGAATATAAAAGTACTACATGACCAATCGACATCCTAAGGATTCTAATCATTTTCTTCTCCAGCATTGCTATCATTAGCACCAGTTTGATTTAAAACATTCTCATCTATATGTTCGTTGAGTTTAGTCTTCCTTTCATTATGTTTAGTCTGCTTTGCTTCAAATAGCTTTAACAAACCTTTAATTTCTCTAGCATCTAGTTCCTGAATGCTTTTTCCCCAAGCAAGTTGGTTGAATAGGTTCTCCATTTCCTTCTCTTCAGCTGTTTGCTCTATTTTCCCAATATATTTTTCCCGAGCATCAATTTTTCGTTGAAGATAGGTTTCTTGTGTGAACAACTTAAGTTGTTGTTTGGCCTCATCGCAAGCTAAATACTCATTTAATGTGGCACTAGCCTGGGTTAAACAAGGCCAAGCAAAAGCTTTGGTTTCCCTAGGTGTAAAAGCAACCACACCGACTTTTATATCACATAGAATAGACAGTTCTTCTGCTTGCTTACACAGTGATGCTAATCTTTTCTCTAAAATGACTTTTCTCGCACTCTCATCGAGATTCCTAGTATTCCAACACCTTTTTTTAGCCAAGTAACTCATATTTGGTACAAACGAAAAGAAGCAAAGTAGAATATATATATATATATAGATAGAAGTGAGTACCTATATGGGAATATAAGATAAGAGTGTTTGATTGTCTAATAGGACCGCATAAAGTTGACTGAGATAATTTGACCAAATTTAAGAATAGTTTGACTGCACAATATGAGTTTTATGGTATTTATTTAATTATTTTCTTAAGTAGATGTTAAAATCCCAATACTCTAACTTGAAGATTGTGAAATAATTATATTTCCATAATAGAAAAGGAAAAAATTGTCCTTGTACTGTTAGCCGATGGGCAATTTTGTCCTCCGTTAATAGTTGTGTTGTTTGTTGCCTCTATTATTTTCCGAAGGTGGCCTTTCCCTCCTTTCAGCCTATGTTGCTTAGATTCGGTGGGCGTAGTGGTGATTTTACAATGTACGTGACTATTGCAAATGATACAAGAGGTTATGATAGGTTTATCGAACTTATTGCATAATCACTAATGATGTTGATATGTATATATTTATCAAGACATAAAATTTGGGTCATGATGGTAACTACCCTAACCCTCTTAGTAGGCAAGCCAATGTAATGACCTGGTCGGTTATTTCTTTTTCTTCTTTTTTTTTATGAAAATTACCATTTTGCCTTTCTGATAGTGACCCCGAGTTTTCCATGATTGAGTATTAAAAGTTGGTTTTTAACTTTGAGTTTAAAATTGGGATTTTTGGTAAGTTTTGAGTTTGAAAGACTAAGTTGTTAAGAAAATAGTTTTCGGTGTCTTTAGGAATTTCGAGTATCAAAATGGAATTGTGTCAATTCCATCGGTCTCAAAATTTGAAATATGATTCGGGAGAATTGCCGATTTCTATTTTTGGAGTCTTTTTGAAGATTTGAGGTCCTAAGTTGTGAACTTGTGGAATTTTAGCCTTTGAGCTGACTTTGGTTAACATTCGGGGTTCAGATGCTCGGATAAGAATTTTGAGACTTCCATTGGATTGGGGGAGGGGGTGATTTTAAGCCTAGTTGAGGTCTTGGTAGATTTTTTAGAGGTCCCAAGCATGTTTTAGCCTTCTTGGGCGTGAGTTAGTTTCTTGTAGTTTCACGAATGTCAGGTCAAGGAGACATCGAACTTGTGTTGTGATGATTCCATTGAGTCCAGAATGTTGAGTTTAATTGATTTTCATATCTGGTTTGTGTGTACAAGGTTCCGAATGAATCTCGAGTATCATTTTGATTATTTTGAGTTTGGATGGTTTGAGGTTCTAGTGCATGGTCATTTTAGTCATCGTGAACGCGAGACTCCCTCATTGCGATCATGTAGCATCATCTTGGGGTGCATCGTGATCACGTGGGTCTTGCCGCGATGACAATGGTCAACTTTAATGCCTTACTCATCGCGATTGCGTGACCATGGGTCGTGATCGCGATGAGAATCTGCATAATGACCCAATTGTTAAAGGATATGATATGCCCAAATGGAGCCCTCAGATCAATCATCTATCATATGCAGATGACACTATACTCTTTTGTTCAAGAGTTGATTTAACCTTAAAAAAGAGCCATCTTTTCTAACATCTCTCATAGCTGCAAGACTATGTAGACAATTTGGTTTATGTGCAAGCATTGCTATGGAAGGGATGCAGTTTTCACAAGTACTTATCACTTGGTGGAACACTACATCAACACCTAAATTGAAGCCTTTGTTGAGAGTCCTCCCTAGTTTTATAATTTGGGAGCTTTGGAAAAGAAGAAATTCTATTAGACATGGAAAAGACATATCTTACAGCAAACTGACATATCCGATTCACCACTTGACATATCAGTTCATAAGAGTAAGATTCCCACGGTTAAATAGCTTTCCAACAGGGTGGACAAATAAATATGATCAAAAGTTTAAGTAGTTGTAGACCCAAGCTATACTATGCTAAAATCACTTGGGTTTAACCACCAACCGGCAGACTAAAGATCAACACCGATGGGGCTAGTAGAGAAAACCCTGGGAGGAGTTTATATAATTTCTGTTTAAGGAATGTAAATGGAGACTTAGTATTTTCTCAAGCACAAGTGATTCAGAATACTACTAGTACAGAGGTAGAAATTAAAGCTATACTAGAAGCTATGAGATATTGTCAAAGAGCTAATATTCACAATGTAATCATAGAAACAAATTCATTAGGCAGTAAAAACATGATTCAGAAACAATGGAAACCCCCATGGGAAGTGACAAACATGATTGAGGAAATCCAGGAATACATTCAAACTATGCATGCTCATATATGACACACATTCAGAGAAGGTAACAGGTTAGCTGATTTTTTAGCTAATCATGTTTTGAACTATCAAAGTTCAATACACTATACAACCTTCCTAGATCTACCAACACATGCCAGGAAGATCCTAAATAGTGACAAATCTCAGCTCCCAAATCTGAGAATTAATACTAGAAGGATCAACCTAGAGAACAACTCGAGTATACAAAATCACAGTTGATGACGAATAAAGCTTCATAATCATCAGGAAACAAGACAACATTTGATGAAAGCAATACCCAATACATTTGTGTATAGATGGAGTTTAAGAGTGTACTATATCTAGATCTAGCAGAAATAAATCAATTTATCAGATACAAGGGGAAGTAGGATATGAACCTTCAATCAACAATGCATTAAACTTAATAGAAGAGAAGGCATCGTCGTCCTTCGAGCTATAGAGAAAATCTTAGGAGATGAGCTTGCAACTGAAAAACAATAAAGCCATGGAAATCATGGAAGAGATACCGAGACTCAACTGAAATATAAAAAAAGAGCAACAAGAGAGGAACTTATGATATCAATGAAGGAGTTGAAAACAGGGGGATGATTGGGCTCTCAAAACCATTAGTTTACTTTCCTTAATTTATTTATTTTTGAGTTATATTAGTAGGACTAGACTCTCTGTCTTTTTTTTTTCCTGCTTTCTTGACTTATAAATAAATTGGGCCTAGCCCAACATATTTTACCCAAAAATAAGTGGTCAATTCCTCAATTGAGAAATGCAATGAGTGAAATTTTATAGCAATTGACATTACTTTTATTATTACATATAAGAAAAATACTAATTGAAAAGGGATCTACTAAATCTTGTTAAAGTCATATTATATTGTCGATTAATAATTTTATTCTTTATATTGGACGAGATTACCTTTCATTGTAAAAATAGGTTTATTGGAGAAAATTCCAAATTATACTAAAACTAGATTTTATTGAAATTGTAGCATTCGGGCTAGTTTGCACGCACCTCGACTAATTTCATAGGGCACCTATACTCCCCAATAATATAGGGATCGGGTAATTCTATTCACCAAAGCTTGGACAAATGAGAGAAAATCATAATGTTTTTGTGTGGTGCTTGAATTTGGACTCGAGACCTCATAACTTTCAACTCACTATATTGATCAATGAATCTTTCATTTGTTATTCACAAACATTAACTTTATGTTAATCGCACTCACTCTAATGGAGTACCTATGAATGATGCGCCAACCATCAGTGAGAAAATGGGAACAAACTACATATAACAAACATTTTTATTTGATAAAAATTGAAGGATACATATAACTTGATTGACTAGACTTAAATAAAATATCCTTCATATATTATTTAAATGACAACTATAACATAAATAGATGAACAATGAGCGACAATCTAATAACTAGGAAACGCTATTTAAAGACACAATGACAAAATAGTGATAGAAGAATATAAAAGTACTAAATGACCAGTCGACATCCTAAGGATTCTCATCATTCTCTTCTCCAGCATTGCTATCATTAGCACCAGTTTGATTTAAAACATTCTTATCTACATGTTCATTGAGTTTAATCTTCCTTTCATTAAGTTTAGTCTGCTTTGATTCAAATAGCTTTAGCAAACCTTTAATTTCTCTAGCATCTAGTTCCTGAATGCTTTTCCCCCAAGCAAGTTGGTTGAATAGGTTCTCCATTTCCTTCTCTTCAGCTGTTTGCTCTATTTTCCCAATATATTTTTCCCGAGCATCAATTTTTCGTTGAAGATAGGTTTCTTTTGTGAACAACTTAATTTGTTGTTTGGCCTCATCACAAGCTAAATACTCATTTAATGTGGCATTAGCCTGGGTTAAATAAGGCCAAGCAAAAGCTTTGGTTTCCCCAGGTGTAAAAGCAACCACACCGACTTTTATATCACATAGAATAGACAGTTCTTCTGCTTGCTTACATAGTGATGCTAATCTTTTCTCTAAAATGACTTTTCTCGCACTCTCATCGAGATTCCTAGTATTCCTACACCTTTTTTTAGCCAAGTGATATTTGGTACAAACAAAATGAAGGAAAGTAGAATATATATATATATATATAGAAGTGAGTACCTATATGGGAATATACGATAAGAGTGTTTGACTGTCTAATAGGACCGCATAAAGTTGACTGAGATAATTTGACCAAATTTAAGAATAGTTTGACTGCACAATATGAGTTTTATGGTATTTATTTAATTATTTTCTTAAGTAGATGTTAAAATCCCAATACTCTAACTTGAAAATTGTGAAATAATTATATTTCCATAATAAAAAAGGATAAAATTGTCCATGTACTGTTAGCCGATGGGCAATTTTGTCCTCCATTAATAGTTGTGTTGTTTGTTGCCTCTATTATTTTCCGAAGGTGGTCTTCCCCCCCTTTCAGCCTATATTGCTTAGATTCGGTGGGGGTAGTGGTGATTTTACAATGTATGTGACTATTGCAAATGATATAAGAGGCCATGATAGGTTTATCAAACTTTTGCATAATCACTAATGATGTTGATCTGTATATATCTATCATCACATAAAATTTGGGTCATGATGGTAGCTACCCTAACCCTCCTAGTAGTCAAGCCAATTTAATGACCTGGTCGGTTATTTCTTGTTTTTTCTCATGAAAATTATCATTTTTCCCTTCTGATAGTGACCCCGAGTTTTCCATAATTGAGTTTTAAAAGTTGGTTTTGAACTTTGAGTTAAAAATTGAGATTTTTGGTAAGTTTTGAGTTTCAAAGACTAAGTTGTTAAGAAAATGGTTTTCGGTGTATTTTGGAGTTTCGAGTATCAAAATGGAATTGTGTCAATTCCATCGGTTCCGAATTTGAAATATGATTCGGGAGAATCGTCAGTTTCTATTTTTGAGTCTTTTTGAGGATTTGAGGTCCTAAGTTGTGAACTTGGGGAATTTTAGCCTTTGAGTTGACTTTGGTTAACATTCGGGGTTCGGATAAGAATTTTGAGAGTTCCATTGGATTGGGGGGAGGGGTGATTTTAAGCCTAGTTGAGGTCTTGGTAGATTTTGAGAGGTCCCAAGAGTGTTTTAGCCTTCTTAGGCGTGAGTTAGTTTCTTGTAGTTTTCACAAATGTCAGGCCAAGGAGACCTCAAATTCGTGTTGTGACGATTCCATTGAGTCCAGACCGTTGAGTTTAATTGGTTTGCATATCTAGTTTGTGTGTGCAGGGTTTCGAATGAATCTCGAGGGTCCATTTGATGATTTTGAGTTTGGATGGTTTGAGGTTCTACTACATGGTCATTTTAGTTATCGTGAACACAAGACTCCCTCATCGCAATCATGTAGCATCATCTTAGGGTACATCATAATCACGTGGATCTTGCCGCGATGACAATAGTCAACTTTAATGCCTTACTCATCTGATCGCGTGACCCTGGGTAGCAATCGCGATGAGCATCTGTGGCTTGAGCAGAATGTTTTCAAAAATTGGGGTTTCAACCTTCTTTCTCCATTTTTAAATTTTGAGAGCTTTGGGGAGGCAATTTTGACCAGGTTTTTGAGTAAAATCTTTTTGGTAACGATTCTTAATTCTATATCTTTTATTACACATTGTTTTTTTTTATAGATGTTTGTGTTCAAATCAAGCTTTTGAAATGAGAAATTTGGGGATTTTCTTCAAAAACCAAAGAATTAACTAAAATGGAGTTTGTGAATTGATTTCAAGTCATTTTTCAAAATGATTTTTCCTAATAAGTTCCTAAAGTCTTGAGTAATGTTTCAAGTATTAAATTTTGAATTCATACCTTATTTTCATAATTGAGTTTGTGTTGATTGACCTACTTTTCAAGAGAAATCGATGTGGGTATTGTTGTTTTCGGAAATTTATTGTCTTGCTTATACATAGATTGTGTGGCTTTGGAAGAGATCCGGAAGGGGAAGACTCACCTATTGGAGTGTGTTGATTGATTTAAGGCAAGTGGCTTCCTAAAACTTGTATTCTAGTTAAATTTATATGCTTCCTTCGTTAATTGCGTGTTTAGAGTAATGTAAATAAGCTGAAGGGTTTAAATTGTCAACTTATTTTATCTAAATGAATAAAAAGGGGTTGAAAAGAAAAAGGCCATTTGATGAACATGATAATGTGAATTGTCTTATTATGACATTTGATGATTGATTGATGAAATACTTGAAAGCGTAATTGTGTTCTTGAATTGCATGGTTTGTTGTCTCTTCCATGTGATGTGATATTTGCTCGTATCATTGATTATGAACGTCGTGATGAGACATGTGATGAGTTAGTATGTCGAGGTCTTTTCTGGAGAGTGTTATTATGCTGAGGTCTTTGTTGACAAGTGTTATGATGCCGAGGTCTTTGTCGACGAGTGTTATTATGCAGAAGTCTTTGCCGACGAGTGTTATTATGCCGAGGTCTTTTCTTGGTAAGCGTTATGATTCCGAGGTCTTTACCAGTGAGTATTATTATGTCAAGGTTTTTTCGGTGAGTGTTATCATGTCATGGTCTTTATCGGTGAATGTTATGATGTCGAGGTCTTTGCCGGCTAGTGTTATTTTGCTGAGGTTTTTGCCGACGAGTGTTATAATGCCGAGGTCTTTATCGGCGAGTGTTATTATACCGAAGTCTTTTCCAATGAGTGTTATGATGCTGAGGTCTTTACTGGCGAGTGTTATTATGCTGAGGTCTTTTTCAATGAATGTAATTATGCCGAGGTCCTTGCCGACTAGTGTTATAAAGCCGAAGGGAAATAGTTTCGGCTAGTGATGATCATTGCGACTTAATGCACTTGATGGTTATGTGTGACTTACTTATGGATTGTTATTGATGTACTTGTTATGTGTGACTAAACTACTTGTCAGTTAGATTGACTTATTTGATTTGTTTGATTGTTGAATTGTGAATGTTTGGCCAGTGAGCTGTGTATTATAGAAGTGCTAGGTTAGGCTAATTTCTTTACAGGTTGTAGTTTGAGGAGGTTCAATTTGAGTGTAAGGGGTATTTCTTTTCTAACTAGTTCCTTTGTTTAGTAGGTTGCTTGATGCTGTTACTCACCCCTTGCTTCTACACTTGTGCAGGTTTCGAGTCCGGATCCATGTGATCTCTTTCTCCTTCTCTTGATCTCGAGGCTCATAAAAAACTTAAAGAGGTAGATGCTTTTCATTCGGCGGACCCTGTTTTTCCTTTTCTTACACTTTGTTCTATTTGAGAAACAAAGATTGAGACTTGTATTTATTTTTAATGTCGCACTTATGTATTTAGTGGTTTGTACACGTGACAACAAAATTTTGAGGGTTTTAATAGAAGAATAAGTTTTCCGCTTTGTCTTGTTCTTATTTTTACTATTTTAACTTTTCTTTCATTTTCGTTTGGTTGAGACTGACTAGTCTTGGTGGAAAAAGATAAGTGCCGTTGATGAGTCTGAGATTTGGACTCATTTAGGGCTTTGTTTTCATAGTTTTACTGTCCTCATGCCAAATGTATGCTCTATATAGATGTCAAAAGTGTGGATTTGCAGCAATGAAGGTAAAAGAGCAAGGCAAGGACATTACCGGGCAAAAAGGATCGAAAAAGCTGAAGAAGTTAAAGAAAGGCATCCTGGTGATCGCCAAGACCACTCGGTGAATCGCCGAGTGGTGCTTCAGCTCACCAAAAGTTACAGTGTGCCTGACCTGGAGAACAAGCCATCTTGGCTATGGATATGGACAGTCGGCGAACCGCTGAATGGATCAGCGACTCAACCCCTGATGGCCTAAAGTGACAGAAACCTGAGGTTGAAAAGGAAAGGCAAGATGACGATGGAGAGTGACACTTGGCGCATCACCGACCTGGTCGATGATGCTCGACTTACTGCACCGATCAGTCCACAAGCTGCAAATTTTGAAAAGTACAAATGTAAAATTTCAAAAGAGTTTTAAGTGTGGTTGGGAGAGTTCTAAAATTCCCAGTTTTGAAACAAGTCTTCTGAGAGTTTTACCTTGAGTTCTGGATCCCTAACACTAGTTTTTAGAGTTTTTGAGTAGAGTTATCAAGTGGGTTTTGAATTTTAGTTGATTTGAAGTATTGTAAAGACTTGGAAATCATTACCCAGTTCATGGATAACATAATTGACAATCTTTTCTTACTTTTTATAATGTGTGGCTAAAACCCCCATTTTTGGGGGTGTGATCATGTGATTACTTGTTCTAATTAGCTTATGGGTATTGTTGTTTACTGATTTAAATGCTGATTTGAAGTGGGTTTGATTGATAGCTATGTATTAACCCATGAATTGCAAATGCAATTATAACATAGTATTCTGGGCTTGCTTGAGAAAGAGGTTCTAGAATTAAGGCTATCGATTGATGATTGTAGTGGTTGAGTTATCGTGGATTTATCCCGAAAGAGTGATTCTAAACTCGACCCTACCAATCTAGATCTAGAGAGTAGATTAATTGAGGTATTATGCTGTGTATATTGATATGTTTGTCGAGGTTTGAGAGAACTCGCTTGAATTATAAAAGTTGTTCGAGAGAAAGCTATTGCATCTATAGTCTAGCCTACCCACTAAGATTCAACAATTGCTAGTAAATAATAACTACCCACATAGAGAAATTAGCATTTAATCGATCACATCCTCGGGAATCCCTCTCTACTTATCTATTTCCCTGTTTTCGTAATTATTATAGTTGTTAATTAACAAACCAATCCCCCCATCTGATACTCGTTGTCAAACCCCTTTAATTTTCTTTGCTTTGTTTCAATAATATTTACTCATATGATTAACTAGAACACGTTTATAACTTTTTCATTGAATTTCATTCCGTATCACTCCCTGTGGATTCGACCCCAACTCTTTGTTGGGTTTATACTAGATTGTGATTGCCTATACCTAGAATTGGATGAGGTGTAGTTTAGCGTTATAAAAAATGGCGTCATTGTCGGGGAGTGGTGCTTTAGAATTCTCGTATTGAAGTTTGTTTGTGGTCTTATTGTATTGTAGTCGAACCTAGTTACCTTTTGCTAGTTGTTTGTTGCCTTTGAGCAGGTGACGAAATAAGTGTCAACGAAAGCAATGCAAGCCAGCTGGGACATAATGACGACATCGGAAATTTGAACGATGTGAATAAAGTACATTTGGGTGGTTTAGGTGCTATCCGGTTGCCTCTGATAGTGGGAAATGTGGTGTTCCACGTGACAAGCACGATGTTGCAACTATTGCAAATGCAAAGGTTGTTTGGAGGCTTGTCTCATAAGGATCCCCATGACCATATCCGGAACTTCGTGAATATTTGTAGACCCTTCTCATTCAAGAACATCTCTCATGAGTCAGTTCGACTCCGATTGTTCCCTTTTTCTTTGATGGGAGAGGCTACCAAGTGGTTAGCCGACCTACCTAGGGACTCAATTAGCACTTGGGATGAACTTACCGAGGCGTTTTATGTTATATTTTTCTTTCCCTCGAGGATGATGTCATTGAGGGATAATATCCAAGGCTTTAAACGCTTGGATGGTGAGCCAATTCATGAGACGTGGCTACGTTTCTAGAAGCTGATGCTCTAATGTTCTACTCATGGACTCCCAAACAACGTCTTGTTACAACATTTCTACCGAGTCTAGATTCGATGAGAAAAGGTGCCAACTCGTCCGTTGAGGAATCATGCAGCAGCCATTCAAAATTGCATCCACTTTGCTTGATGGTTTGACAAAATCCAACCGTGCTTGGTACACGAGAGAGGATCAAATGTCTCCTTTGACCTTTAGAATGACAAAGGAACAGATTGAAAAAGACCAAAAATGAGATCAAAACATGGCCAAGATGATGACCCAAATGGATTTGTTGTCAAAACATGTCATGGGTAGTGGGTCTAAATCTGTGAATGTTGTCGGTGTTAGTGGGGGTAACCCCGATGATGCACACTTTGAAGCTCTATATAATGAAGAAGTGAGTTTCCTTGCAAATCAAGATGGAGGTTTCCGTTAGAGCTATCCAAGGCCGGGTGGGAATCAAGGTTGGAATAGGGAGCATGATGACGGTTGGGGAGACCGTGATAGGGAATGGCGTGATCGTGGTACTAATTAGAAGGAGAGAGATGGGGACAAAGAGAGATATGTACCTCCTCATGAGCGTCAAAAGCCAAAGGAGCAAAGGGTTGACCCGAAAAGTTTCCGCATTGAAGAATGCTTTCACACAATCTTAACAAAGTGGAAGGGTTAAACAAGGTCTTAAAAGAAATGAAAGATGACATCTCAACTCTAAATCAGATGGTTACTTCTCACTCGGTGTCCATTAAGCAGCTAAAGACACAAATGGGTCAAATCTCGTTTGAACCAACTAGCTAGCTAGAGGTACTGTAAAACTCAGCGGGCTAAAGTGCTATTCGGCGCATTGCCGAGTGGGTGCCCGAACTGAAGGGTCAAAAGGCAAAAACTCTTTTTAAATTCAAAGATCTCCCTCATTTCATACTTTTCGACTTCTATACTTTCACAACCGCATATTTTTCATACTTCCGTACTATTTTTATTGCTTTTTGTGTGGGATCGATTACTCGAGGGAGGATTTTAGGATACTTTGCTAGGTTAGATTTTAAATCATCTCCTTCTTAGGTTGGTTTTTTGAATCCCGTCATTACTTTGTAGTAAATTAAAATGCATGATCATTGATTAGCTATTTTTATTGCGTATTGTGATTTGTTAAGTGAGTAGTGATAATACATGCTTGTTTATTGTTTTATTTTTTGTTAATTGGCCTTAATTTAAGAAATCCCGTGAGTTAGCATGATTATTTTGTGGGTTGTGTTGATTTGATTGTTCAGTCTGGTGGGGTGAAGTTTGAGTAGCCCTGTTTGTGATGATTGACTGACTTTGCCCAATGTTAGAGCAGTTGACGTCATTCTTAAGGACAAAAAACGTTGATTGGCCAATTTTGGCCAAATCGAGGGAAGTCTGAGTACCCCAAGGGCATGGGTAGTATGGGTATAGGCTCAATTGCATAGAATAGTGGGTTAATTTTGTTTTCGTGGGTTACGGGTTAGATTTTAAAGGTCGGGGTAAAAATTTGGCAGTTTGAACTATTCAACGAGCTGGGTGGAGCTCGCCTAATGGTTCAACATTTTGTCTAAAGACCCCTTGACCACCTTTGTATACTCTATATTTGTGGTTTGATATCTGTAACTTTCGGCAATATGCCTAAGTTCGCCGAAAGACCATTCTGATCGCCCTTTTGTGCCCTTAAATTTTGAAATTATTCTGTAACATTCAGCGAGCTATTTTTAGTTTGCCGAATGGTGTGGATGATTCGCCGAAAGGCCTTGGACATTGCTGAATTGTGTTGAGTTTTGAAAAAATTTCATCCTCGAACATTCAATGAGCCTGACTTGGCTCGCCGAGTGGATTCGACGACTCGTCGAACCGTTCGACGAGTTTTCCTGCACATATTTTTAACTTTGAATTTTTTCTTGAATTTCATCTAACATGTGTGGTTTTAGTTTAGAAGAATGGCTGGACCAAAAGTCGCTGGCAGGAATCAACCGCCCCGAAAACGGGGGAAAGGAATAATTATAAATAAGGAGCTTGCAGCCTCCCGGGCCACTGTGTCTAAACTTTCTCCAAAGGGGGAAAGGGAAAAGGCAAGGTGCCTATAGTGCCAGCACCTGTGGGGGCGAGCTCCGACAACTAGGGAATATACTCCACATACCTCACTCCCTCCGACAGTGAGGGCCATTCAGGGGACAGTTCTCCGGTCTCCGTATCTGAGACGGAAGATAATCAGTTTCTCTAGGCTAGGAGAGAGGAGCTACGCTATAAGGCGATACATAATCCAACTCAAATCTCAGTGCCTCCTCTACCTCTAGCACAGATAGTAGAGCAGGCTCCTCCACCAGTACAAGCTCATCCACCCCGATCACTGAACATATTGAAGGTTGAGGGTTTGAGGACCATCCTTAAAGAAAAATTATTGTCTACAGACATAATTGTAGACAGGTACCCGGAGGTGTGGAACACTATTAAGTTCCATAAGTTTGAGCTCTTCACCAAACCCCGAGGCTCATACATTTTCACTTGGGTCCAAGATTTCTACTCGGCTTATGGGGAGCTGGCTCACAAAGGAAAGAAGAAGGCCAGTGCATTTAAGCCGATTGACCATGTCGTAGTTCGAGGAAAGAAAGTAAAATGCAGCAGTACGTATATTAGTGATGTGCTCGGGTGTTCAATTAATGTGATTTACGTCTTCCTGGATCAGATCCAGAAGAAGACCCTTGAGGATTTATAAGGTTGGCTGGAACCTATGACATAAGATACTACTCTACGGTGGATAGAGGTTGGGGATCCCATTGAGAAGAAGGACCTAAATATGGCTGCTAGGTACTGGTTTGGATACATCAACAACACATTGATGCCCTCCCAGAATGAGTCGATACTGAGGCATTAAAAAGCTGCTTTGTTGGGCTGCATAATGGACAGAGATCGCATAAATCTGGGTTTGATCATAGATCAGGAGATGGCCATGAAGGCCAAGTAGAGTCGGACCTCTTTACCCCTTTCCCATGTTGATTACTGAGTTGTGCAGGCGGGCCTATGTTCTGATAGTTGCAAAGACGGATGTGGAAGTGAATTCCACTTTCTCTACTGATATCCGACGGATAGAGGCCGAATATATGAGGGATGAGACTGATCGAAGGAGAGCTGCACCGACAGATACGTCCCCAGTAGTCGATGTTGAGATGTTGCCGACAGAGGGAATACTCCTCCCTTAGACCAGTGAGCCTACAGGTACCCCTGACACTTCTACCACTGCTCCCCCTCCCACTACTACTACTGTTTCTGCTTCTTGACCCCCTATTACCCAGGCCATGTGTTATAAGATAGGTCATCTGGCTCAGTCTGCTGATGTGTGTGCCTCCCGGGTAAAGCCCGCGGTGCCTGGGTTAATTGAGCGGGGGATTATTGCTACCTTAGCCCCGATTAGGGCTGAGATGAGAGAGCACAAGGGGTTGATAAATACCCACAGGCTTGCCCTGGATGCCCTTACTGTGAGGGCAGAGGCTTGTGAGCAAAGTTAGGATGCTTCAGATGCTGTGACGGTCTTGAAGGCCGATATTGTTAGGCTGAGGAAAGATGTGGATGATCTAAAGTCCACTGATCTTTCTATGTTATTCGGTATGATAAAGATCCCCGAAGTCCCGAGTGCAGATGTCCCGACCAGTTTTAAGATTCCTCCGACTACTACGATTGGAGATGTTTCTATGGATGCGGTTGATGCTGATACCGATGAAGAGGAGCTGGTGTTCGTCATGCAACAATGTATGATGATCTGGACGACCTTGAGAGGTCAATGGTTCAGACATCTGTTGAGGCATCATTGAGGGATACTTTGATGGTGGGCTCCAGTGGAGCTAAGAATGATGTTGCACTGGGCATTGATGCCCAAGATGATGGAGTCACAGAGATGCGGAGTTCACCCTATGCTTAGCTTGGCAGAAGGATTTTGAATCCCTTTCTGTTTTTATCTTGTTATGTTTCTCTAGTTCTTTGCATTTGAGGTCAACTGCTAGATTAGTTTGGCGGGGTGAGGTATTTCATACCTACCTCTTTGGGCTGTGTTGTGGATATTTGTTGTTTTTGTGTTGTTTTGAATGTTGGATCTTATTTTGTGTTGATATATATTGATTGTGATCCTTTGAGTTGGTCCATTATTTTTAATGTGAATGTTGTTTGACCCCCCCTGATTTTAAAATTGCCACATCTTGATGTGTGTGAATGTGGCTGTTTTTTTGCAATTTCGAGTATCGATTGTGATCAATACCGATAACTTGAATAGTTCTCTTGATTGAACGACATGTGTGTGCAAATTCGATGAGGCGAATTGAGTTGCATAAATCATATGTGAACTTGTAGCATCTCATTGTGATTAAGCCGATTGTTGAGTTGTACTTTTGTGATGATCATTGCACGCTAGCAAAAATGAAAAAGTCTTGTTTGATGATTCTGTTGAATGCCATGTGTGGTGAGGTTGTCTTGAAATGCATGCTTGATAATGTCTAGAACTTGTCGCCTTGGTCTAATTGACAAGTGTGAGCGAATGATAGAGATGATCTTAGGCAATTTGTGGAGAGTGAGCCAGTTTTTCCATTATACCTCTTTGTGACCACCTTGTTAGAGTGTGAACCTATCTTGATACTATTTGAGCTTACCCTTTTCTTTGGATGAACCTTGAACACAAATGACCCCTTTTATTCCCACCTAAAATCTTCATAGAGCATTGGTTATTTTGAATAGTCAACTTAGGCCAAAAGCCTAAGTTGGGGGTGTGGTGAAAAATGAAGAAAATCAAGAAGTTTGGGAAATTCACCCTTGAAAGATCTTGTTGAAAAAGATGGAACCCCTTCATATAAAAAAAGAGAAATGAAAAGAAGAAAAAGATCGAAAAAGAAAAGAATTGTTGAAATAAAGTGTGTGCAATAAGCAAATGAAATGAGGTATCCAACGAGTCGTTCTTAAAAGAATAGGGTGTGGATTTTGAGAATAAAAAAAGTGTGATAGAAAAGGTGAAAGCATGAAATGCATGCCATCTTCATGAAGGTATAAGTCACTAAGCCTAAATGACCATACCTTAACCTTCAGCCCCGTTACAAGCCTTGAAAGACCTTTGTGATCTTGATTGAGTTTATATCGTGTTGATTGGAAAATGCGGGCAAGCATATGGGAAAAATCTTGCATGTGTCCATCCTTGAAAGAGTGAGAGTTGTTTGTGATTTCTACAGTTTGAAAATTTGTTGATCTTTGTGTGAATATGGAATTGTTCTTGTTATGAGGGCATTCTTATATTCTTGTTAAGCTTGAACTTGCATTGGAAGCAAGCATTGTGATCTTGAGTCCATTTGATAATGGTTAGTCACAGTTTGAAACTTAGAGTGTACAATTGAACATTACATGAGTAGTTTGAACCTCTTATGTGCATTCATGTCGAGTCTTGAGTAGCACAAAAGTTTAAGTTGGGGTGTTGATAAGTCTGAGATTTGGACTCATTTAGGGATTTGTTTTCATAGTTTTATTGTCCTCAATGTCAAATTTATGCTCTATACTGACGTCAAAGTGTGGATATGCAGCAATGAAGGCAAATGAGCAAGGCAAGGACATTACCGGGCAAAAAAGAGCGAAAAAGCTAAAGAAGTTGAAGAAAGACAATCTTGATGATCGCCAAGACCACTCGGCGAACCGCCGAATGGCGCTTCAGCTCGCCAAAAGTTAAAGTGTGCTAGCCTTGGGGAACAAGCCAACTTGGTGATGGAAATGGACAGTTGGTGAACTGCCAAATGGATCGGCGACTTAGCCCCTGATCACCTAAAGTTACATAAGTCTGAGGTTGAAGAGGCAAGGCAAGACGACGATAGAGAGTGGCACTTGGCGCATCGCCGACCTGGTCGGCGATGCTCGACTTACTCCGCCGATCCGTCCACAAGCTGCAAATTCTGAGGAGTATAAATGTAAAATATCAAATGAGTTTTAAGGGTGGTTGGGAGAGCTCCGAAATTCCCAATTTCTAAACAAGTGTTCTGAGAGTTTTACCTTGAGTTCTTGATCCCTAACACTAGTTTTGGAGTTTTTGAGTAGTGTTATCAGGTAGGTTTTGAATTTGAGTTGATTTGAAATACTGTAAAGACTTGGAAATCATTACCTAGTTCATGGATAACATAATTGGTAATCTTTTCTTACTTTTTATAATGTGTGGCTAAAACCCCCATTCTTGAGGGTGTGATCATGTGATTACTTGTTCTAATTAGCTTATGAGTATTGTTGTTTACTGATTTAAATGCTGATTTGAAGTGGGTTTGATTGTTAGTTGTGTATTAACCCATGAATTGTAGTTGCAAATGCAATTCTAACTTAGTATTCTGGGCTTGCTTGGGAAAGAGGTTCTAGAATTAAGTCTATCGATTGATGATTGTAGTGGTTGAATTATCATAGATTCAGCTCGAAAGAGTGATTCTAAACTCGACCATACCAATCTAGATTGAAAGAATAGATTAATTGAGGTATTAGGCTGTGTATATTGATATATTTGTCGAGGTTCGACAGAACTCGTTTGAATCATAATAGTTGTCCGAGAGAAATCATCTATAGTCTAGCCTACTCACTAAGATTCATCGATTGTTTGTAAATAATAATTACCCATATGTGAAATTAGCCTTTAATCGATCACATCCCCAAGAATCCCTCTCCACTTATCTATTTCCCTGTTTTCGTAATTGTTGTAGTTGTTAATTGACAAACCAATCCCCCCATCTGACACTCGTTGTCAAACCCCTTTAAATTTCTTTGCTTTATTTCAATAATATTTACTCCTACAATCAACTAGAACACGTTTATAACCTCTTAATTGAATTCCATTCTCTATCACTCCTTGTGGGTTAGACTCCAACTCTTTGTTGGGTTTATACTAGATTGCGATCGCCTACACCGAGAATTGGATGAGGTGTAGTTGAGTGTTATCAGACATCACATCATATTTGGATCATGAGAAAATTGTATCAGATCCCCGAGTTCATAGGTATAACACCTCAGATTTAAAAAAGAAAGAAAATGCAGTTTTGGGCTGGTGTATGTGTGTACAGGTCCCATCTGCAGACTGTAGAAGCTCCTACAGGCCGTAGATGGCATACATAGGAACTGGGGAAAATAATTTTTTTTAATCAAGTTCCAGTACCCCTTTTTACGATCTGCAAGAAAGGTCCGTCAACTTTTGTACGAGTCGTAGATAAGTCTCGTAGGTGAGTCCTAGACTTAGGGTAATTTTAAGATTAAAAGTTTGTTCTATGATTGGTATGTATGGTCCGTAGAAGAACCTACGAGCCGTAGATAGGGTTCCTTCAAAATTATGTAATATTTGATGTCCCAGTAACCTATCTACGGTTGACCAGTACAATTGGTAGAAGGACCTACGTATCGTAGGTCCAAACCGTAGATGGAGATCGACAATTATTTTAAAGGGGCTTTTGGATATTTTTCCTAATTGTTTTAACCCAATACTATGTCGTTTTTCCTATTTTCCTAAGCACTATATAAATGTTTTTAAGCCCCAATTAACCCATTTTCAACTCATCCTCCCAAATCCTCTCAAGTCTAAGGAAGAAGACGAAGAAGAGTTAGGGTTCCAATCAAGTATCCAATTTCTCCATTATCTTGGGCTTAAAGGTTCAAGGTATGTGTGTATTCACCCATGGAGTGCTTTCCTCCATAGAGTCCCAGAGTATTCAATTTTCAATTGATCAAATTAGAGTTTCAATTCAATAAATGTGGGTTTCTTCCAATTATGATTAATTAGGTCTTTTAATGCATTATTTGATGTTAATCTATGATATTTAGTTAATTATGAAGTTATGAAGATATCCATGTTTTCATGATGCTATTGTAAAAAAATTGATGATGCTTTGAAAGAAAAGTATTAATGTTATTGTAAAAGGATTTATCACTTACTATGATGATCATGATTGTGAAAGGTACTTCTCACAAATGAATTCACATTGGTGAAAGATTTTCTTATCTATGTTGAATTATATTTAAGGATGTATTCTATGTTTTGATCTTGAAATTGTGGATTGGTAAAGAAATAAAGGAGTTAAATAATTTAAAGCTTTACAAAATGATTTCTCATCTTTGAACTCAACATAATAAGTGATATATTAAAAATACACTTTAACTCTATTGGGAGATTCTCTAACCGACAATCATCACTATGAGCTACATGATGATACAACGTCTCGCTCACGTTGCCAGAGTTGTTCTATACCTTGCCGGGATATAGGACACCTCAACTAAGTGGATCCACTAAGCTCTACCCGAAGGCACTTAGGATTCATCTAAAAAGTATGATCATGTACCCATGTTGGCATACATGGTTTATGAGGAATGTGAGTTGTCTGAACCCATCCCCATATCGGTGCTCAATATTACTCCCAATAATATATACTCATGCTCAATGTTTAAAAGCATACTTTTCCTCTGGTTTGAGATAATATCTCAAACTATCCTCTTAAAAGAGGTAACTGCTCTTGAAATATCTTTGAACTCATAACTCATTTAGAAATCAAAGTTTCTCTTTTATCAATGTAAAAACTGTACCTTTGGGAATACTTAGTTCCCTTATACTTTTACTCAATTCATACTTGAAAACTCTTTCTCAAAAATATATCAAAAGCATATCGTGATATGATCATTAATGACTCGGAAAGTCATACCGCATAAACATTGATGGTATATCTAGATACCATACTGCTTAAACATTAATGGCAAACTCAATCATCATACTAATCATGTTTTAGAAACTTTTTCTCAAAATTCATCTTTACTTCCTCAAAAACTCAGTTTAAACTCAAGTGTAGGATTTTAAAAAAAATGTCTCAAGATTTATAACTCAATTCATAGGGTTCATGCGGAATTATGGACATGAACGACTCAACTCAGAAATCTTAATAGCAATATGAAATCTTAGTACTCATTACTTAAAAACTCAAGGATACTACTCATCTCAAAAATCTCAATTCATAGGGTTCATGCTGAAATATATACATGAACGAATCAACTTAAGAATCTTAATGCATAACATATAGCAGTACAATAATTAGGAATAACATTTCAAAAATAATATGTAGCTCAAGAACTCAAAATCAACTCATCTAAAGAATACTCAAATCTAGGGATAGAATCCTAGATTACTCTTTTACTAATTTGAAAATAGATGTAGGGTGTGAGGACGAACTAGTCCAACACTATGATAGCCTTATGATTTTAACGTATTCAAGCACACTTCATCCAATTCAAGGTGTTCAACAATCGTAAATCAATATAAAACCCAACTAAATGAGTTGGGGTCGAATCCCGTAGGGAGAGGTATGTGTTTTAAATTCAATTAGGAAGTGCAAGCGTGATCTAATTAGCCATAGGATTAGAATTTATCGAAAAATGACATAATCAAGTAAAAAAGGTGACACGAATGTCAAATAGGGAGATGGATTCTTGGGATGTGATCAATTATAGGAAAATATAAACATATGGGTAATTGCAACGATTAGTAAATAGCTAAATATCAGTAAGTAGGCTAGACTATAAGGGAGGTAGTTTCCTCTCGAACAACTACCCCGAATCAGGTGATTTCTTTCGAACATCAGCAATCATGAAAATTAAGAGCAGCCCACACCTTAATCCATTTACTCTCTCGAGCTAAATGTGTGGAATTAGGTTTAGGATTTACTCTCTCGAGCTAAACCCAGATCAACCCAATACCCACAAACCATCAATCAATAACCTTAGTTCTAAAACCTCTCTCTCGAGCAAGTCAAGAACACAAATATAGAAATGTATTTGCAACTACAATTCTTAAATTAAACCATAATTAATGATTAAATTCACTTTTAAATAGCATTTAAACTAATAATTAGCAATACCCATAAACTAGTCCAGCCTATAATCACATGATCACACCCCAAGAATTGGGGTTTTAGCTAAACATTATAAAAAGGTAAAAGCAGTTACCAAATTGATTATCCATCAACTGGATAAGAGTAACTTTGTCTTTACAATGCTCCAATTTGATGAATCTTAGAAACCACTTCCAAATTCTCCAATTGAATTTCTCAAAATCTTTCAAGCTAATAAAAACTCTAGAGAAAAGTCCTCCAAAATGTTTCCAAAGATGTCAAGATAAAAAAAAACTACTCAAAAGATACTAACTAAAATGTTCAAAATCTAATTTATAGTTGCCAAAAATAAGTTGTGAATGGTCATTTGGCGAAGTAAGTCGGGCTCGCCAAACCACTCGGCGAGCCGCTCTTTGATCCTTTCCATCGCCTTTTTTCCTTGGCATTCAACATCCTTGGGTTTTGTAACTTTAGGCGATCTACCACTGCTTTGTGGAACTGCTCGGCGATGCGCCGACTGCTCCTTTTTGTCGCCAACTTGGTTTCTTCCCTCAGGCCTGGCACACTGGAACTTTAGGCGGTAGAAAAACCACTCGGCGATTCGCCAAACGCTCTTGGCGATCACCAGGCTTTCCTTTATTCAATTATTCATCTGTTTTGTTCCTTTTTGCATGTTAGTGTCCTTGCTTTGTTCCTCAATTCATATACCTGAAAATCAAGGATTAAACATCAGTTTATGGCACAAATTAAGCATTTGAGGACACTAAATCTATCTAAATAAAGCCCCAAATGAGTCCAAATCTCGGATTTATCAACACCCTTAACTTAAACTTTTGCTTGTCCTCAAGTAAAACTCAAGTCCAGTAGTTCAAAAAGGATGTCTCAAACAGTTCTACAAAAGATTCAACATGAATGCACACAACAAGACTCAACTACTTATGCAATGATCAATTGTGCACTCAAAGATTCAAATTGTGATTCACCATTATCAAAGATGCTCAAGTTCACAATACTTGCTTCATATGCAAGTTTAAGCTTAGCAAAGGTACATAAATGCCCTCACAAAAAGAAGATTCCATATTCACACAAAAGGTCTTCAACAATTTATAGTTCCGGAATCACATACGACTCTCACACTAAAAAAGGTGAACACATACATGATTCCACCCATAGGTTTGCCCTTATTTTCCAATCAACATTTGTTTCAGCTCACTCAAGATTACAAAAGGTCTTTTCAAGGCTTGTAAAGGGGATGAGTGTAAAGGTACGGTCATTTAGCCTCAGTGGCTGCTACCCTCATGAAATGTGGTCTGAACATCACTTTCTTCCTTTTCTTCAACAGATCATGCTTCATAATTCACCCCATTATTCAACTTCAAATAGACTAGCGGATACCCTATTTCTTTTGCAACTTTCATAGCTTTTTCATTCTTTTTCTTTTGTTTTCTCCTTTTCTTTCTCTTTTTGTTTTTTTACATGGAGGGGTTCCACTTTTTTCAAAACCATAGCTCAAAGGGGAATTTTTCGCACTTCTTGATTTACCTTATCTTTTCAACACACCCCTAACTTAGGCTTTTAGCCTAAGTTGACTATTCATACTAACCATACTTCATTAGAGTTATGGGTGAATGGATAAAGAGAAGTCACAATTGTTCAAGTTTCTTCCAAGAAAATGATAAGGCTCAAAGGGGTTCAAGCAAGGTTCACACCATCTCACAAGGTTGGCCACAAAAAGAGGTATATTGTCAAATTGTTTCACTCTTTAAGATTGTTGCCTAAGATCATTTCAAGTGTTTGCATCACTTACTCAATCGAACAATCGGGGCAAATTCTAGGTGTCACCACACAGTGGTAAGCTTATCACATAACGCATTGGCACTAATATCAAACGAGACTCATTCGAGCTAGTGTGCAATGTTCATCACAAAAGACTCCATTTGATAACCCGTTAGTCACAACGAGATGCAAAAAGTCCACATATTATCTATGCAATTTCATTTGGCCTCATCATAGCCGCGCATTCATTTTGTTTAATTAAGAGCACTATTTAAGTCATCGGTATTGATCATAACCGATACTCATATTTACACAAGAACAACCACAATCATACACAAAAGAGGTGGCACTAATGTTTCAAAATAGGTCAAAAACCATTTTCATTCAAAACAAGGAGCCACAAGCTCAAATATCCACGAGATAGAATCAAAACACAATTAAAAACACAAAACCTAATATATATACATAAAATGTAATCACAAGAGGTGGGTATGTAAATACCTCACCCTACCCACAAAAGAAAATAGGTTGTCCTCAAATGCAACTAAAACAACCAAAATCAAGAAAAACATCAGAGAAGGAGGCAAAGAATGATTTTGTCTACTCAGTCACTCCGTCTGTCGGGGAATCAATGTTTGGGGTCACACTCTGATCTTGGGCATCAGTGCCCCGAGGTAACATCAACACTGGCTCCATTAGAGCCTGCCATGGAAGTATCTCTCAACGCCGTCTGAATAACTGAATTCACCATAGCCTCCTCAACCTCAATCAGGACCTCATATGTGGTCTCCTCCTGGATACCAAGTTGTTCCTCATCAGTCTCAGCCTCGGACTCTACAGTTATATCATCAGCTCGAACCTCATCTCCGGAGGCACATCTGTTTCTAGATCATCAGGGATCTCCACGATCCCAAAAATCATCGACATATCTGTGGACTTCAACTGGTCCACATCTTTTGTCAACTCTACAATTGCGGCCTTTACGGCTGTCACTTCATGAGTGGCTCCCCGCCCTCTCTCACACACCTCTATCCTAGCCGCAAGGGCATCAACTGACTCTCTAAGAAGTATCATAGCAGCAGTGAGAACTCTCTTAATAATCCCAGGGACTATAGCCTCTATCCTGGAGCACGCACATCAGTAGAATGAGATAGATACCCCATTCATAGTATCGTGGCCTGGGTGAGTGGAGGTCGGAATGCAGCAGAACTAGCAACATACATAAGAGGTAGGGGAGTGATAGAAGAACTTGAAGTCATAAAAGGGGTCCTACTAGAGATATATGAAGGCCCAGTGGCCGGAGTAGGCAATACTGCCTCTGCAGGTAGTATCTCAATGTTAACAGTCGGGGATGTATCCACCGGGGTCACCTTCTTCTTCTCAGCCTTATCCTTCAAGTACCCGGCCTTAATACGATGTATATCAATCGAGGATATGGAATCACTTCCACCTCTGTCTTCTCATCACGTGGCACTCTAGCTCATCTGCACAACTCAGTGATCAACACCGGAAAATGAAGCGATGTCTGACGCTGCCTGGCCCTCATGGCCATCTCTTGTCCAATGATCATACCCAAATTGAGGCACTTCCCAGCAATGATAGAGCCAAGATAGGCCGCCTACGTGTGACGAAGGATAGGCTCATTCTGGGACAACATGATTGTGCTACTAATAAACCCAAACCAGTACCTCGCTGCCACATTTAGATCATTATTCTCTATGGGCACTCTGGCCTCCACCCACCTAGGAGTATCATCTGACAGGAAAGGGGGAAGCCAAGTCTTCATGTCTTCCAATGAAGTTCTCTTGATCATACTTTGGTAGCCATCTGCAATATTCTTTGTACACTCCAATACTGTGTTGATATCATCACTATCACACTTTACTTTCCTTCCCCTGACCACTACGTGGTCGACTGGCTTGAAGGCAACAACCTTTCTTTTTCCCTGTAGCACTAAGGCTCCATAGGCAGTGTAAAACTCCCAGACCCAATTAGGAATGTAAGGGCCCCGGGCTTTAGTAAAGATATCAAACTTTTGGTACTTAAGGGTACGCCATATTTCTGGTTATCGGTCTATCATACCATCTATAGATAGCCTCTTCTCCTCAATAATAGTCCTCAGTCCCTCTGCCTTTAGTTTGTTGAGAGATATGGGAGGAGGTCCCTATGGAGGTGGTGATGGGGCCACCGTCTAATCTGGAACTGGAGGGGGAGGAGTGGACTGAGGTGCATTCATCCTCTTGGAGTGCATTTCAGCTCTCTGGGATAGTAACAACTGATTGTTTTCAGGCTCAGAAATGTCAACCAGGAGCTTGGTGTTCCCCGTCGCTCTCAGAAGTGGTGAGGTGAGTCGCGTAGACTCACTCACTATTAGAGCTGACCTTCGGTGACTCAATCGCGGGTGCCTTGCCCTTTGCTTTACCCTTCCGACCTGTGGTAGGAAGTTTAGTTGCCTTTGCTTTGGATGCAGCTGCATCCTCATTGATTACAATTCCCTTTGCCCGCTTGTGGGGCCGACATGTCTCATCCCGATACTTTGGGTCTAGCCATATCTACAAAACACATTAAAAGGAGTTAGAAAATATCCAAGAAAGTTTGCATAATTCAGGTTGTATAAAGACACGCCGAACCAATCGACGAGTCGTCGAGTCACTTTGGCGAGCCAGATCGGGCTCGCTGAACGGATTGGCCTAAAATATTTCTAGAAATCAGGAAAGTCGGCGACATTGAGGGCCCTTCGGCGAATCGCTGACACTACTCGGCGAGCTCAGACTAGCCCGCCGAAATTTACAGTAAGTTTTTGGGGGTTAAGGGAGCAGAAAGGGCGATCAAGGGACCTTTCATCGAGCTCAGGCTTCTCAACAAATTTTACAGACTCTAACTCAGCCAAATTAAGCAATTAAAGGCGATCAAAGGGGAACATTGGTGAACTGACCAGTTGAGCTCGACTCAGCTCGCCAAACTGCCCAACGTGCCAAATTTCAACCATGTTTCCTAAATTCAAGCCTGCGGCCCCCGAAATCAAAATCAAACTACTCATTTATGCAATTAGGACCAGACCCAATCAGGCCATGCCTCCGAGGTACTCAGACTTCTCCCGGTTTAGCCAAAATTGGCCATTTGATGACTTTTTCCCTTAGAATGATGTCAAACGCTCCATCATTGGGAAAAGTACGTCATTTAGCACAATTGGGGGTTACTTAGACTTCACCTAACTAGACCCAACATAAAATAACCACAACCCACAATTTATGATCAATTTTAATGCACAAAATTCGGGAAATCATTATTTCAAGCAATTAGGCACAATTTCATAACTAAAACAGGCAAACCAACACATCAAATACAATTCCAACACAGGCCCAACACTTATCATCACCAAATTACCAAAGGCATTCGAGTTCAACCACTAATTAAGAGTTTGGGGTTCGAAAAACCAATATTTATGCCGAATAAAGAATTTGATAGGCTAGGCGATGATGTAAGCCAAATTTGAGCACGAGATCAAATAAAAAAATCACTAAAAAATGGAAAATATGGGAGATCTAAAGTGTGGGTGAGAGTGTACGAGGCTAAAAATAAGGGAATATGAAAGATTTTGAAAATTTGAACTTTTAGCCTTTTAAAACCTTTCAATTCGTGACCTTTTCGACGGTATTAGTCGATCATGCCGAACCACTCGGCGATGCACCGAGTGATGATTTACCTCCCTGAGTTTTACAGGACCTCCAGTCAATTTGGAGGTCCAAACGACGGACAAAATCAAGCTCGCCGACCTGTTCAGCGAGTCGTCGGTTCATCCATTTCCCCGCCGAGTTTTACAAAATCCCACCTGATGTTTTTGTGAGTCCAACGACAGTCTAAGTCGGGCTCGCCGACCTCTTCGGCGAGTCGTCGACTAGACTATTTTCTCACCAACCTTCACATTTTCAAACACATCCAACTTTTCAACTTGCAAAATCAACACCCTTCATTCAAAAGCAAACACGAAGTATTTAAAAACTTGGGTTGCCTCCAAAGAAGTACCTTAGTTAACGTCGTGACACGACGTAAGTACCCATTCAAGCTTCATTCTTGGGGTTTTCCATAGTATCACTAGGCAACACCCTTTGTTGTCTTGGGTTAAGATGTGAAAAAATCTAACCCATTTGGATCTCCAACTGTTTGATAGAGACAGAATGAGAGGTCACCATCTGATTTAGAGTTGAGACATTCTCTTTTATCTCTTTCAACACTTTGTCGTATCCTTCGACTTTATTGAGAATACGTGAGAGTATATCATCTATCTGGCCACCATCATAATCCTTGGGCTTTTGACACTCATGGGGAGGGACATACTGTTTTACTTAAAAATATATCTAAAAGGAAAATGACTAAGTTTTCGAAAAAATCGATTAAACTTATAGTTTAAGAGAAATTGAATTTCCAAAATAACAGAGTCGCCACTTAATTTTTTAGTAAAAATCAAGAAAAAACTTGAGGTTTTCAAAAGACTTAAACAGACAATATCAATTGAAAATAAAAGGGTTCGAGTTCAAATGTACACTCCGAGAAGGTGTTAGGCCCTCGGCATGCCCGCTAACTTGCGGTTGACCGGCGATTTGACTAAAATGACTTGTTAAATAAATTTTCTAAATTTTAGATAAATGAAGGAAATTCATTTTTTATTATTTACATATTGCTATTATTTCTCGATTAATTATTTTTAGGGGGGAAATAAACTAAAGGGGGACTTTTCTAAAGGGAAATAAATTAAGTGTCGACAAGACTAATATTAAAATAAGAACTAAGTAATATAATATATATACTTCAATTTGAAAAAATAAAATAAAATGAAATGACCATCCTCGGGAATTTAATTAAGATAATTAAGGTGTTAGTCAATACAATAAAATAAGTAAGAGAGGGAAGGGAAATATTCAAATTTGGGCCTAAGATGCTGATTTTTGGACTTTGAAATCCATTCCCGTTTTTTGTATACACAAGTTGTATATCGGTGCATACAACTCGTATATCAGCCCCGTCTCCTGTATCTCGAGCTGTATACCGAATGTATACAACCCACTTCAACTTCCAGCACCTGTACTTATGTTTTTGGCCACGTATTTGCTGCATTCGACCTGTATATCATTGTATATTCTGCATATATTTTGCATATTCCTTTGTATATAACGTGCATACAGCCTGCTTTTTGGACTTTCGGGGCCTGTTTTAGCTTCTTTTTCACCGAATATATGAGAAGGACTCGAAACGACTCAAGGATATGCAAGAGTGGAGTCCAAAGTGAACTCGGATGGAGTTTCATATGCAACGAAAAAACGAGTATAAAAATTAGTGTACGAATTAAGGGAACAATTAAGACGTAACTTAAAATTAAGATGAAAGTGGCTTAAATATTTTTTGAGATGCAAATATTACTAGTCACTGTTAGACCAAATTAAAACCAAAAGGTCACTAAATTCAACACAAAATAGGAGGTAATAAACTTATACTAAGGTAATGAAAATCAAGCCACATGGAACTTCCAAAGCACATGCCCACACATATGTATATATGACTAAAATTTATAAGCAATAATTGATGCAATCCAAAGATACATCACCTCATACAATACGAAACTAGATTTACCTATGGAGACTTAAGGTTGCCGGTTCGTCATATCAAAGGATCAAAATTGAAGACAATAGCCAATTAACTCATTATGGGCAAAGGAAGAAAATAACTACATTTAAATAACTAAACTAGGCAACATAAGCAAATATGTTAAACAATGGCATAATACAAAACAATGTTCATATCACTGTTGAATATTAACATTCAAGTAAATAACTAAGTTAAACAACAAGTTAAAAATCAAAAGGATATTTTTAGACTTTGGACAAAAATGGGGAGGGCTATTTTATTTTTTTTGGAAAATAAGAGTAATCTTAGTTAAATCATCACATTAAAATGGTAGAGTTACAAGCATCCCGTCATGAGTTTAAATCCAAAGAGATATATACCACTCAAGTTGATCGAAAGCAGAGGATAGATATATCTACTGCACAAATTCAAACTAGTATTAACAAGGAACCTTCACAATAAGAAACATCAAGGCCATAATTTTTTAAGTCTACTCAACACTCACAAATATGCCTAATTGGATAAGATATTAAAATAAGAACCTAAAGTCATGCTTGGATTAACTAGATCACTGATGACATAATCCTCAAAATGGCATCAGATTTCCGAACAATGAATTTAAATGAGAGCTTTCAGGACATTTCGATAGTAACAAATTAAAACATAGAGGTTAAGGCTGCCTCATTATACACAAACCCAGATTACTATTTTAAACAACAATTTCACATTCTGAAAAAAAGAAAAGACATACCTCAACACTTAGATACACTTCTAAGGGAAATTTTAACAAAAGAAACAATCACGATTTCAAGAAATTAGTTAATCTAGCTAAAATACTACTCAAAATAAACACACAAGAACACTTTTCTTCAGTTGAGGGGTAAGGGTGTGAAGCAAAATACATGAAGTTTCTACTGTTTTCTCATTCTCAAACCAAAGCAATAACCGACAGTGAGAAATGAGGACATTGCACCATAAAACTAGCTACTACATCATCCTAATTCATGCATTCATTATAGCACTAAGAGAGTTCAAACGAAAAAAAAAAAAAAACAAATATAGATATGCAACTACTTCACCAAACAGAGAACAAATTAACTGAAATAAAAATGAAATGAGAGAAGAGGAGTTGTTACCTTTTTCGGAGCAGCGAACCAGAACAACCGAGCTAAAGATGACAAGCTTTCACCACTGAGACGTGACTCCGAGGATTCCAATGAACAGTAAAAATGTCCTGTTCAGAAAAAGAAAGCAGAACCTAAAACACTCTCTGTGATATTTATGGACTTTTGGGTCTATTTTTACCCCCAAGAAAACTTATGTATTTCAATGTATCCTTTCCTTTATACCGACTCCAAAACTTCCAACCCTTGTTTTTTCTTCTCCTTCTTATTGAAGAATGGAGATGGGTTTATATAGAGGGGAGAATGGAATCGAAAAGGGGGGAAAACAGAAAAACCATCTTGAATTCAAAATTCGAATTCTTCTTAAGGAGAACGTTGGAGAGCAACGGAAAATTGATATGAGCCACACGATTTCGAGCAAGGACGAAGAACACATGAGATTTCTCCACCTGTCCCGATTCTAGAATGCTCTTTTACAGAAACGATAAAGAGAGAGGAGAGGATGCGCGATGGACTCGGGTTCGCGTTGCAATTTTGGGCTGAGTTCTGCTCAATTCTGCTGGGCTGTTTTGAGTTTCTTGGTTTCAGAATTTTCGGGTCACTGGGTTTCATTGAACTGCTGGAGAGGAAGAATGATGTGGGATCGGTTTTGGGTTATTTGTTGTATGTATTGTTGTTGATGGGTGCTGGAATTGGAATTTGGGGCTGGAAAATAAAGGAAAATGGGCTGGGAATTATTTGTTGTTGGGCTGCAGAGAATGGGATGCTGGAAAATTGAACTGAAAATGGAGTGGGCTGAAATGGTTTAAGGAAAAAGGCCCAAAATGGTCTCATATGGGTTTAAGGTGGGGAAATTAATGGCTAAAATTGCAAATAAAAAGGTCAGGCAAATGAATTAACAATCTAGCCAAATTGAATTTTATTAGCGAATTCGACTAAAGATTAAATGAAACGAATTAATATTAATTAACGAGCTTCTTAATCTTTACAAAATAAAATAATTAACTTAATTATAAACTAATTAATTTAAAATATAAACTATTACTTGAACCAAATTAGTTGACGAAATATTTAACTAAAACTAAAATACTTTTGACACAATTTTCGAATATTCATAAAATATACTAATTATATACATAATTATTTAAAACATATATTATTTAAAAGTTATAAAATGTGACAAAATTATTAAAATAACTTGAAAAATATTTTGAATTTTATAAAGTCAATTATTTTAAATCGTTTGGAATTTAAGAAACTCGATGATTAATCTATGGTGTGGAGGTCCAAAATTGGGTGTCAACACATACTATCATTCTCCCTCTCTTTGTTCCATCCTTGGTTAACACCTGGCCTTGAGTAATTTGCACGAGGACTTCCTCCTTGATTGGCTAAGAAGTTTACTTCCTTTTTGTACAACACTTCAAATTCCGTGATATTTTTGGCTAAGATATCTAGTTGGGTCTTCATTTTGGCTAAGTTATGGTCCCTCTCGTGATCCTTGTTGATCTTGGTCATGCGATCGAGAAGGTGGGATGCTATTGCGTAGGGTTGTCGCATTATACCACCTGGAGAAAGTTGGTCAGCCACTCCTTTATTTACAGAATCAAGACCTCTATAGAAACATTCCAGCAGCACCTTATCTGGTATTCCATGAGTCGGGCACTGCAACAATAGCTTCTTAAAGCTCAGCCACGTCTCATGGATTGGCTCACCCTCAAAGCGCTTGAAATCTTGGATAATATCCCTAAACGTCATCATATTTTACGAAGAGAAAAATCGTACTTAGAACACTGTGACCAACACTATCCAAGAAGTGATGGAATCTCTTGGCAACTCCGCCAACCACTTGATTGCCTCGCCCATCAGAGAAAATGGGAACAACCTCAACCGGGCCGATTCTTGCGATATGTTCTTGAATGAGAACGGTCCACAGACATCAATAAAGTTCCTTATATGCTCATGGGGATCCTCATGAGCCAGACCTCCGAATAAACCGTTCAGTTGAAAGAGCTGAAGCATGGTGCCTATAATGTGGAAAACAATGTTCCCTTCAGCTGGAGGCAAACGAATGGCCCCAACACCACCCATTTGGACTGGGTCATTGATGTCCGGGTCATTGACTTCATTGAGGTTCCCGACATCATTTTGGTGGCCCACTTGGCTACCATTACTATCATTTAAGCTCATCTCCTCTGTTTAACACAAGCAACACAAAACCAAAAATAAAAATAAGTAGATTCAATTATAACTAAGAAGAACACAATTCAACTTCACCAAAACAATTTCAAACGATACCACTCCCTGGCAATGAAGACATTTTGATTTTAACGTATTCAAGCACACCTCATCCAATTATAGGTGTTCAACGATCGTAAATCAATATAAACTCAACTAAATGAGTTAGGGTCGAATCCCACAGGGAGCGGTACGTGTTGTAAATTTAATTAAGAAGTGCAAACGTGGTCTAATCAGCCATAGGAATATAGAATTTATCGAAAAATGACATAATCAAGTAAAAGGGGTGACACGAATGTCAAATGAGGGGATTTTCTGGTTTTAGTTATCAACTACAAATAGTCACAAACACTTTGAATTAACAATAGGGAGATGGATTCTTGGGATGTGATCGATTATAGGAAAATATAGACATATGGATAATTGCAACTATTAGTATATAGCTAAATATCAGTGAGTAGGCTAGACTATAAGGGAGGTAGTTTTCTCTCGAACAACTACCATGAATCAGGTGATTTCTTTCGAACATCAGCAAGGATGTAAATTAAGAGCAGCTCACACCTTAATCCATTCACTCTCTCGAGCTAAATGTGTGGAATTAGGTTTAGGATTTACTCTCTCTAGCTAAACCCAGATCAACCCAATACCCACAAACCATCAATCAATAACCTTAGTTCTAAAACCTATCTCTCGAGCAAGTCAAGAACACAAATATAGAACTGCATTTGCAACTACAATTCTTAAATTAAACCATAATTAATGATTAAACTCACTTTTAAATAGCATTTAAACTAATAATTAGCAGTACCCATAAACTAGTTCAGCCCATAATCACATGATCACACCCCAAGAATTAGGATTTTAGCTAAACATTATAAAAAGGAAAAATCAGTTACCAAATTTATTATCCATCAACTGGGTAAGAGTAACTTTGTCTTTACAATGCTCCAATTTGATGAATCTTAGAAACCCACATCCAAATTCTCCAAATTGAATTTCTCAAAATCTTTCAAGCTAAGAAAAACTCTAGAGAAAAGTCCTCCAAAACGTTTCCAAAGATGTCAAGATAAAAAACACTACTTAAAAGATACTAACTAAAATGTTCAAAATCTAATTTATAGTCGCCAAAAATAAGCTGCGAATGGTTATTTGGTGAAGTAAGTCGAGCTCGCCTAACCACTCGGTGAGCCGCCCTTTGATCTCTTCCATCGCCTTTTCGCCTTGGCATTCAGCATCCTTGGGTTCTATAACTTTGGGCGATCTACTACTGCTTTGTGGAACTGCTCGGTGATGCACATACTGCTCTTTTTTGTCACCGACTTGGTTTCTTCCCTAAGGGCTGGCACACTGGAACTTTAGGCGGTAGAAATAGCCATTCAGCGATTCGCCAAACGCTCTTGGTGATCACCAGGCTTTCCTTTCTTCAATTCTTCAGTTTGTTTTGTTCCTTTTTGCATGTTTGTGTCCTTGCTTTGTTCCTCAATTCATATACCTGAATATCAAGGATTAAACATCAGTTTATGGCACAAATTAAGCATTTGAGGATACTAAATCTATCTAAATAAAGCCTCAAATGAATCCAAATCTCAGACTTTATTAGAAGCCTTGAAACCCTAGCTTGAGGGTAAACAATCAAGAAAACCTTTCTTGAGATTCTTGAATTAGTTTATTGAAATCTCTATGGCCAAGAATTATGATTTTCATTAGTGATTCATAATTGTATGGGGGAATTTGAGTTGGAAAGAATGAAGTTCTTGGAGAAAGACTTACCTTGAAGAAGAATCTTGAAAAAGATTGAAAGAATCTTGAATCGAAGTCTTCTACTTTGACTTTTCCTTAGGGTTGAGAGGGAAGAGAATGACGGATAAAGAGATGAAAATCTGATTGTTTTGGGTCTTTAATTAGTCAAGAAATTTGTTTAGGATTTTCTTATAGGTAAAAAGAAAAAAACAACCCTTTTTAATGTTTTCCCGTTAGCTAATTCATCACTGCACTGTATTAGGTTACTAAAATGGTTATACCTTTTTACTCAAAACTCGAATTGTTGCGAAATTGGTGGAGTTGGAAAGAAGATTCAAGTACCTTTAATTTGATAGGTTATGGGCCACATAACTCTTTATATTCTAGAGATATGGCCGTTTAAAGTTGATCCAAGTAAAATCTTACATCAAATCGGTAAGGAAACTTTCAACTCAACTTTTGTGCTAGAAGTTTTTAGTTACCTTATATCCAAAACTAAAGAATTTACCTTTACATATATGAGAAATTTAAGAATAACCCGATAAGACCTTATATGCAAATAAAGAATAGTTCGGGTCTTAGCTTAAAATTTTTTGGGATGTTACAACATTGATCAGTCACAACATATTAACAAGTAATTTGATTAGAATTACGTGCATTAAGAGACGGAGTTTATCAGTGATTGTAGGTTTTTTGAGACATAGATTGTTATTAAGGAAGTTATGAATTTAAAAATCGTAAATATATATATATATATATAAAATACACATGATCTGTGCCAGCACGGGCCCAATATTTTATTTGTGGATGCTTTACATAGCACTTGGTAATGAAGAAGAGCAGTAAAGAATTAAAAAGTTACAATATAGTGATGAAATATATAGAACTAAAATTGGATTAGATGAATAACGCAAGCAGAACATGTAAAAATGGTTGAGCTGGTTGATACAGATCTTTCAAAGTTACTAATATGCATGCTGACAAATTGAAATGTACAACCAAAGTAAGCTTCTCCTGCTCCTACTTTTGTAGAGATTTTATCACATAGATTTTCTATTGTCTTCATAAAGTTTCTTGGCTTAGTTAATTTCCGCTACTTTCAAAAAAGCTAGTATGTCCTTCTTGTTTGTACAATTTTTATAAAAAGTACACATTTCAATAATTTTTCTTTTCAAAACTCATGTGTTTTCTGATGTCTAATAAACACATTCAACTGACAATTTCATTTTTGCATTATTATAGGATAAAATGTCTGTTGCGTCAAACAAAACCTGACAATATATGGATCATCACATAAAGTTTTTGACTAAAACTTTATATTTGTACATTAATGTGCACGACGGGAAAAAAAACAACAATACTTTTACTCAAAAAGTCATCATTAAATCTCCGTTAGAATTCAAAAACTAATAAAATAAATAATAAAGAGAATGTGACTGTACTCCAGAAAATGTGTGATTAAACTTTCTTGCTCAAAGAATAAAATGAATGTCATAAAACATTAATACGACATCTATATATATATATATATATATATATATATATATATATATACACATCAAATATAAAAAATAAATGCTATAATTACTCCGTAGTATGCGTAGGAGTGCATCTCACTTACCTACCCCTACGCCTATCATATGCCAACATCAAGAAAATTATCATCATTTTGAGCAAAAAATTGAAAGTTCATTTTATTGTTTAAAACATACAATTACATCTTAAGGTTTTAAACTAAAACTAAAATTCATTACCCCTATTTACGTCATCAAATGTTTTCAACATCTTCATTCAAATTACTTAAATATTACTCCCTCCGTTTCATTTTAGGTGACACTTTTCAGATATCGAGATTCAAACAAGTTTATCTTTGACCATAAGTTTTTTGTAGACCCTTTTAACATTTTGAATTATTTATTGTGACCCTTTTACCCATCCCGTTAGTTGCCCCGAGTCATTTTCGATCAGTCAGTGAAATTGGTTTGAGAATTTTGAACTATTCGATAACTGCAATTATTTAATTGATGGGTATTAATTATATAATTTATTTATTTAGTTGGTGCTTAATGGGTCAAGCCTATAATATATTTAAGGGAAAATTGTATATAATAGCAAACTATTAATTCAAATTAAATGATATAACCATAGTTTGATTTAATTGTACCCCATAACAAACTATTGCTATTTCTCTTCTCTCCTGGTGAATCTCGCTCGCCACTCTCGTTCTCGTTGGGCAGTCTCCCTCGCCTCTCTCGCTTTTATACAAACATAAATATATAAAATGTGTTTGTGTTTGTATAAAGCAAGAGAAAATTGTATATATACATATATTTTCGTTCTCTTCTCTCCCCTCTCCTAGATCTCGCTCGCCACTCTCCTAGATCTCGCTCGCCACTCTCACTCGCCTCTCTCACTTTATACAAACACAAATGTATACATTGCGTTTGTATTTGTATAAAGCAAGAGAAAATTGTATATACAAATACAAATGCATATATTTTTGTCCAATACACTTATGATTATACAAATACAATCTTCCCCTGCCCAGTTTTCTTTTGTCTTTCTCTCTTTCTCGCTTTATACAAACACAAATTATACAATTGATCTTTTGTATATGTATACCGAAACAGATTATACAATTGCTTTCTTTTGTATATGTATAGCGAAATATACATATTTATGTTTGTCATGGAACGCAATTATGCAAACTATAGCTATAGCATACAAATATGATTTTTATGTTTGCTATATGTGAAAGTTGTTCATTTAATACCTTATTTTACATGGCCCATATATTAAAATAAGTTAATGGATTTTAATATTCTTTTATCATTATACGAATTAGCCACAGCCTCCCCACCCAATTCAACAAGCAGAACTAGGGGTCTACAAAATCGAACCAAAAACCAAATCAAACCTCAAACCGAGTCAAACAAAAATAATTGACTAATGGTTTGGTTTGACTTGGTTTGGTATTGGAAAAATAAAACTGACTATACTTGGGTTGGTTTGATTTTAACTAAAAAAAGTCAACCCGAGACCAAACCAACCCGACATTATATATATAAATTTTAAAATTTATTTTATACATAAAAGTCTTTACTTTGATGTAATTTCTAAATATTACTTATACGTTTTCATAAGTTTTATCTTTTAACATATTTTTTAAAGTTTTTTGAGACTTAGAATTTTGAATGTCCAATAATGGTTATAGTCCATAGATATTAGTAACTTTAACAAAGCTCAATTCGAAATCAAATCAATACTATGTTAACAAAATAAATTAATTCAACACTAAGAATGACAATAATGTTGAATATTTGTTCTTTAGTTTTACATTGGTTTAGACATTTAAAATACATAATCTAATTTTAATTTTTCTTTAATGTTTAATCATGTAACTAATACTTATTAGACTTATTTTAGCATGATTTAGTACTTTTAAATTATGATCATTTTCATTATGACTTTGCAATATTTATTTTATATGATAATTTCATTATTATTTTTATTGAATATTTTAGTGTCATCATTCATCTCATATTTTGTGTTATTTTCTTAAGAAACACCTTAGATAGTTGTATTTTGGTTGAACTAAAGAAATATTTGGAGCACAAGTTAATTATATGTTTGTATGCATACTTTACCGGAGAAATCCAAAAACCTGAGAAAATTTGAGGTTTATTAATTTGGTTTGATTTAAAAATTTAAAAATTCGACACAATGGTTTGGTTTGGTTTGGTATTTGAAAAACCCGAACCAACCCAAAGTTGAAAAGCCCGAAAAAACCCGAGTTTTATTAGTTTGGTTTGGTTTATAAATTTAAAATTTTTACACAAATAGTTTGATTTGACATTTGAAAAATCCGAACCAACCCGATTATGTACACCCCTAAGCAGAACGATACTACGTTGAATGTTGAATTTGATCTCTTCAAAATTTTCTTTAAAGAAAACATACCTTCACTGCTGTAGACTCCATTGTCACATGTATATTTGGCAAAAATTGCACTTTAGTCATTAAGTAATTATGGTCAATTGTTGATAATCATGAAGAAATTATTGGGAAGGGAGGTTGTACTATTAAACAGACATACAAGTAGCCTTCTGTATAAAAGTATTTCATCAATTACCTTTATTTTCGTGATTAAATACGGGTTGTATAAATTGGGATCAATTTGAGATTTTTCTTATAGTTCTCACGTTATGATTCAAGTTTTGATATATTGGTTATCAAATTAAATAGTAGGTGTATTGTAATACATAAATATTATTAGATTTATGATATTGAAGAAGTTGGAACTTAACTCCAGTCTTGAAATTTGGAAAATATGAGAGTTGACATGTTAATTGGCATCAAGATTAAGAATTTAATTATAAATTCGGGTGAGTTTTTGGCTCTAGGCTAGACACATAGTAATATGGGTGTTGTTGGTTTCGAAAGCTTATTGTGATTATTTATTTGAATAGATTGCATTCATTTGGAAGCCCAACAAAAGGTCGGGAAGACTCAAGTCCCGAAGTGATTGTTCAATTATTTGAGGCCAGTGGATTTCTCAACCCTTGTTAAGTATATAGAATCGTGTATGTCCTTGTGGTATATGTTGGAGAGTAATGGGACTTGGTGATGGGTTGACTTGTACATATTGAATAATTCTAATGATGAAAAAGGGGTAATAAAAGACAATGTGATTAATTATTGACGTGTGATGTATTGAGAATGGTTTGAAAGGCTTATTGATTCATTGTTGATGTTGTATCATGATTGTGTTGTTGTGAATTGTGCATTATTATGAAAATAGTCATCTCATCATTATTTGTTTGAACATGTTATTTGCACTGGTTCTGAGACATGGTTGTGACAAGTGTTATGTGAATTGAGGAAGAATAAAAAATTAAAGAGAATGTACCATTTTGAGGGACGTGTCGCACCGCGATGGATATTATGATTCGAGGGATGTGTCGAAAGCGCGACAAATTCTATTATCAAGGGACGCGTGTCGCGCGCCGCGACAGATTTTATTATCGAGGGTCGTGTCGCAAGCCGCGATGGATGCATGGAAAGATATGTTCCCCATGGGTCCCGAACTGAGAGTCAACATGTGTGTGTATCACTATGTCAGACATGCATCACTATACTTGACATTGCATTGTATATCTTTATCATTTGTGAACTTGTGAGTGCTTTTCTGTGGAACTTGTGATTGATGAACTTGATTCGTGTATTGTTGATTTGAAATTATCGAAGTGTTGTTATTGAGCTATGTGCTATATTATTTGTGAATTGTTAGGTTGGACTAGTTTTATGCAGGTTGTAATTGTGGTGTTTAGTAGTTTGCTTGTTGAGTACCGTGTGATATGGTACTCCCCCCTTGCTTCTATATTTTTGTAGGGTACTAGCCCAGATTTTCGTGATACTCTCTTTCCTCATCTTGTTTGTGGCTTTCTAAGGAGATTTATGAGGTAGTTGCTTGTCATCTCAACGTACACTCTTACTCCTATTTATGATTTTGTTCTATTCCGGAGACAACATCATTTGATACTTATGTTTTCTTTCAATTCTAGTGTAATACATTAGAGGCTTGTGCACGTGACAATCAAGTTTGGGAGGTATATTTAAGTTGATTATGAATTTCCGCATTATTTTATAGTATTGGACTTTTACTGTCGTTTTATTTCCGCACTTTATCGTAATAGTTGGGTTTTAGGCTGACTTGTTTTGGTGGGATAAGACGAGTGCCATCACATCCCTTTTTGGGTGGTGACATGAAGATTTCATATGCAAATTTTTGGTCAAAATTAAATTTTTTTTACTCTCAAAAAATGAAAAATGTCACATAAATTGAGACAGAGGCCAGTAACATTTACTCGCAAATAGCATATAAACTTATTTAATAAAATTCATATTAGAGAAACTAACAATAATTAATTTTATCTTTGACTTAGTAGCACTTCATACACATCAGTTGAGTCGAAAGATGAATAAATAGCAACTTCTTAATATAAATATCTCTATTTATGAAGGTAAATGCTACTTATACTAATCTCACTTAGTTGAAATAACTGAAAATATATAAGTAGACCTTTTCATGTCAATCAATCCTCCTAACATGTATACATATATACAACAAAGTTTGACTATACATACATTTTTACTCATGTAAGTTGTAAAAAGGTGATACATTTTGTTGTAGAAGTATCACCACTTGATACAACTTAAACGTCAATGATCTAATATCTAGCTAAATGCATTTCAAACAAATATTTCTTTAACAAAAATGATATAGAATGCAATTAAGTAATTAAAACCAGTTGTTTCCCACAAACGTAAAGACAATTAAGTAATTAAAGATCTAATATGTGTCTGCCAAAAAGAAAATGATAGTGAACTCAAATGCATACACGTGGTTAGGCAAGCAAATAAAGAAATAAAATGGGTACGAAGTGAAGGTACAATTTATGTTACTTTTGGTACAATGTTTTGAAGCTTTGTTGGTCTATTTGCTTGTCCGCTTATATAAAAGGGTAATATATATATATATATTCAATTTTCAAACTGATTGTTTGCTCTTCAGGCCACTATGCAAACGTGGAAGGGAGTTTTAATTTTATTGAATTTGTTGACGTTGATATGATAACGATGAATATTAATATTGTAATAGTTATAACTGATTTCAAATTCAAAAAGAGTATTAAATTAATTTTTATTGATTTCAATTCAAAATGAGTATAAATTAATTATTATATAGATTTATTATTTTATTATTATTATTATTTTGTTATTGTTATTATTATTATAATTGGTGGTGTTGTTATGGTTGCTGTAGTTAATTTTTTATTTTTTTTATTTTTATTATTATTATTATTAGTCAACTTAATTCAATCCCCAAAACGTGGTTGTCACGTGCACAAGCCTCTAATGTAAATACTAGAATTGAAATAAAATACGCAAGTCTCAAATGACGTTATTTTTCAAGTAAAACAAAATCATAAACATGAGTAAGAAGGTTCGCTGAGAAGACAACAACTACCTCACAAATCTCCACAGAAAGCCTCGGAAACGAAGAGAATGGAAGGTATCATAAAGATCCGGACTCTTAACCTACAAAAGATTGTAGAAGCAAGGGGTGAGTACCAAACCACACGGTACCCAACAAGCAAACCTCTAAACACAAGCTAAGGGAATAGAATACGGGTACTCCTTACATCCCATCCGAACCTCCACAACTACAACCTGCATAAAACCAGCTCAACGTAACAATTCACAGTTTACAAAGCACACAACTCAACAACAATATTCTAACATCTTACAAATCTTCAACAACAACTCAATATTCATCAATCACAACTTCCACAGAAAGGCACTCGCAAGATCAGCAACGGACAAGATCAAGTTCATCAATGAAAAAAATGAATGAAATGCAATGTCAAGTATAGTGATGCATGTCTGACCTAATGATACACACCCGTTGTCTCTCAGTCTGGGACATATCTGTCCATGCATCCATCGCGGCGTGCGATACGACCCTCAATAATAGTAACCATCGCGGCACGCGATACATCCCTCGAAATATAGTATCCATCGTGGCGTGCGATACGTCCCTCAAAATGGTACATCCTCTTATCACATAACACTTATCACAATCATGCCTCAGAACCAATGCAAATTTCATGTTCATACAAATAATGAGGAGATAACCATTTTCATAACAAGACACAATTCACAACAATGCAATTGTGATACAATATCAACAAATAAGCAATAAGCTTTTAAATCATTCTCAAACATCACACACCAATAATTTATCACATTACCTTTTTATTTCCCTTTTTCCATCATTAGAATTATTCAACATGGACAAGTCAACCCATCACCAATTCTCATTACTCCCACACATACGCCACAAGGAAATACATGAATTTCATACACTTAACAAGGGTTTAGAAATCCACTTGCCTCAAATAACCGAACAATCACTCCGAGACTTGAGCCTTCCCTTTTCGTTGAGCTTCCAAATCAATGCAATCTATTCAAGTACATATTCACAATAAGATTTCGAAACTAACAACACCCATATTACTATAGGTTTAGCCTAGACCCAAAAGATCACCCAGATCTATAATCAAGTTCATAAGTTTCAAAGCTTAGGGTTAAGTTCCAATTCTTTTCCAATATCATAATTCGAATGGTACTTATATGATATGATAAATCTAATATTTAATTACCTATCTCAATATGCCAAAACTTAACTCATAATGTGATAATAATAAGAAATTAAACAAAATTACTAATCATTCACAGAAAGAACACCACCTCCGAACCCAAGAATACCTACGTCCCCACTGTATCGCCAATTCTAATTCCTAATTGCTAATCACACATAGTGCAGCAATCATTACCTATCAATTTTTCATTTAAAGTTGGTCACAAAATTTTCCTAGGATCCACGTTGAACAACTATCAATTTCCATTCATCTTATCCCTTCCATTATAACAATTATTTTATATTTTCTTTTTTTCAATGCTCAGCAATAAACATCAAATTATCTATAATCAAATCACCCAACTAGTCACAATTATTCACTGATTACCCACTAACAAACTGATTCCAAAATTATCCCAATTTACAACCAATCACGTGATTTGTTAGTTTACTTTTAAGAACCGAATTGGCAATCATTACTTAACACTAGTATACATACCCGTGCGATGTGCGGTCATTTTATTTAAAAATTGAATCATTAAATAGTTTTACAGATTCTATTTATTTTTTATTATGCTTTTATTTCCTTAGTCAAAATCTCTTCATTGTTTAAATTCAAAAAATGTATTTTCAATCACTATATGAATTACAATCTCATCCAAATTAGAGAGAGAACGCAGTATTTGTCTCAACTTCAACTGTAATTTTATGCTAGAAATTGATCTTAAATTGTGTTTTTCTTTCTTTTGTGAAAAAAAAAAATACATCAATCATTAAATATATGTGTACCTAAATAAGAAGTTTTTTTTTTTTTTGACAAATAAACAAATAAAAGAATAAAAATAAACCTCTAATGAAGAAATGTTTTGAAAATTATATATCAAACACTTTTCAAACAACTATGGTCAATATAATGATAACTAGTAGCACATTAGAATTTTACATATTTCTTCTTGTTTTATGACTCCAACATCATTATAAGCGAGAATGATCAAATATGAGTATTTATTTCTTTAGATGATTTAATTAAATACAAATTAAAAACTTTTAAGGTTAATAGAATTTCATAACTTCTCAATGCATTTAAACTACTAACGACATGAGTTGATTTTAAATGAGAATATATTTTTCATAAGAATTCTAATAGCAATCCTCGCAATTTAGATTTTATTTATCATTTAAAAGATATAACAAAAAAAGAAAATAAAGACTCTCCAGTTTTGAGTTTTACCTGTATGGAGGAGAATTCTTCGATCTGTGATAAAGTCCTAGAAGTATTTCACCCCTAAAAATATCAAGATTATAATTTTATTATGTGGATACAAATAATACATATGCATAAAAAAAAAGGATGAATCAATTGAAAATGCATTTTAAATTCATTTTGTAATAACACAAACATAAAACAGAGAACAAAGTAGTATTTTTAAAATCAAATATTACTTATTTTTAAATTGGTGGGATCCATTTTAAATTTATGTATTTGCGGTTAACTTTTTAATTTTGAGTTACGAAAAAGATAACAGTGAATTTCAAAAATATAGATAACTGATTAAAAAAATTCTTCCTTTTTAAAACAGCATAATACAAAATTATTTTAATGTATATATGAGGTCATTGCGCCACATATGTGAATTATTTGTAAAATAAGCAATAGAATAAGATAAGATAAAAAAAATATTAATGTTTCCAACAAATTTTAAAGTGACAGAAAATAAATTGCAATTACAAATAAAATATGAAGAAACATAGTTTTATTCATCAAGATTGCGGGTACAATTCTGTTCCTCCCTTGATTCTACTCTCCTAAGATTTATCCATTATTCGAGGGCCGTTAGTGGCATATTTCTCAAACTAGGATGATTTAGAGTTGACCTCTATATGAATATTCCATGACTTTTGTGGAATATTCGAGATCTTGATCTTTAAAAATACTCAAGAGTTTATGGATATTATGAGATGCCTTTTAAGGGAATTTAGTACCCTTTATATAGGCATAAACTAGGGTTTAGGGCTGAGTAGCCTCCAAGAATTATAATTGAAACTGAACATATTTTCTAGAGTCCCAATTCAAATTGACTCTTGTAGAGTCTGCAAAATTTCAATGTCTACAAATGCCCCCTGCTTCAAGGCTTGTCGGAGTGTAGACTCGATGAAACTCAAAGACGAGGCTTGAAGTACTCATTCTTCCACCTTTGCAGCTTCAGATTTTCAGATTTGATTTAAGAGAGAAGAGATGAAGGGCAAATTTGGTCCCACTGGGCATGCCAATTTGTTTGCAACAAATTTTAAACATATGGAAAATGAATAAACCACAAAAATAAAATCTGAAGAAACATAATTTTATTCATCAAGATAGCGGGTACAATTCTGTTCCTCCCTTGATTCTACTCTCCTAAGATTTATCCATGATTCGAGTGCCGTTAGTGGCGTATCTCTCAAACTAGGATGATTTAGATTTGACCTCTATATGAGTATTCCATGACTTTTGTGGAATATTCGAGATCCTGATCTTTAAAAATACCCAAGAGTTTATGGGATATTTTGAGATGTCTTTTAAGGGAATTTAATACCCTTTATATAGACATGAACTATGGTTTAGGGTTGAGTAGCCTCCCAGAATTCTAATTGAAACTCGACCCACCTTCTAGAGTCCCAATTCGAATTGAACACATCTTGTAGAGTCCACAAAATTTCAATATCTACAATGAATCCTTCATATGTATGGGTAAAGTGATGAGGGTAAACGAGGTAGGAATTGAGTTTATTGGGTCTTAACTCTTAAGTATAGGAATAGTCTTTTCGAATATAGATAAATATAAAAAAAAATATATGTGAAACAATGCGTTTTAGTACAGTTAAATTTCACATATTTTGCATAGTTATATTCCTCCTAATAGCAATAATAATAAAAAATTCTAACATCAACAATAATAATAATAATGGAATAAAATAAAATCAATATGAATCGTTCGTGTGTATGGAGAGGAGTGGTGGGGGGAGGGAGGGGGTTTGTGGGGGTGGAGGGATTGGAATAGCTTCTTTTTTTTATTATTATTATTACTCCCTCCGTCCCATTTTATGTGGCACCATTTCCTTTTTGGTCATACAATTCCTCTTTTACCCTGTTGGTCCCACTTAATCTTAAAATAATACTCCAATAAGGAGAGAGAAAAGTGAGTCTACTTTTTAAAGGGCAATTTGATAAACATTTCAAAGTCTTCATTTATTTCTTAAACTCCGTGCCCGGTCAAATATTGCCACATAAAATGGGACGGAGGCAGTATTATTTTTAATATATATAAATAAAAAGAATTGTTAAACAATGAATTTTAATGCAGTTGATCAATTTCAATATATTTTGCATAGTTATCCTAGTAATATTATTCTAACAACAACAACAACATTAATCTATATAATAATTAATTCAATACTCTTTTTGAATTGAAATCAATAATAATTAATCTAATACTCTTTTTGAATTTGAAATTAATTATAAGTCATAACTATTGCAATTTTTAAAGTATAACTTACATAAATTCCATAGTGTAAAAGTTAAATTACATCCTATCCCTATTCTTTTTTATTTTACAAAAATCCCTTAAAAATTGTAGCATCCGGATACATTATATTCAGCCGGATACATAACATTTGATACATAAAATAACTTGTTGTTGTGCTTAAAAAGGAGTCTAAATGTAAAATTAATTAGCAGTCCCACGAATCACGCAAAACAGATCCCACGAATCGTGCAAAACAGATTGATATTAATTTATTCCAATCAGTAACAGATTCAGAGAATTCAAAATTCAAATTTTCTTCTCCTCCATCTATCCCAAATCACAGATCCATATATCGATTTTATTGAGATATTCAGGAATTTGATTGAGCGATCTGAGTTATGAAAGATGCAATAGTGATGGAATAGTTGTTGGACAAACGATTTCTTTTGTGAATCTCAAATCCGCCATTGATACAACAAACAAGATTGGTTGGAGAGATGCATTGCTTTGATGTTACAGCCGGTGAAATTGTTTGTGTCGAAGTAGGGGAAAACGGTACCCAGGTATTTTTATATCTAAATTGGATAATAGATACATTAAAAAATCTATTCTCTTCCTTTGATATTATCTTTATCCATAAGTTGCAGGTTTATTAATCTAATATAAAATTAGTAGAAATTTTATGTGCGCGACTTTTTTGATATTGTCACAGTTGAGCGAGTTGAACTTGTAGTTGTGGAGGCTATTCATCTTTTTGTTAAGTTTGCCTTGTATTGTCTGGAAAAAAAGGATTTGCAACAATGATGATTCAATGCTTCAGGTATTAATGTAAGTATACTGTCTTGTTCTTAAGTTGTGAATTAGTAATTTTTTTTATTAATTTTTGATACATAAATGTTGATACAATGTTATTCTTGGAAGAAGATCATTGTTAGCCTTGAGCGAAAAAATATGTAATTGTGGGAGATTTCAACTAGACGAAGTATCTTGTGCACACACAATTGTTCTTTGATACATGTGAAATTTCAACTAGACAAAATACCTTGTGACATGATACATTACTGACTACAAAAATAATGGATACAATTCGTGCTTGATACATGTGAATTATTGGATAGAACTTGATACAATTATAGCTAGTGCATACTTAATTTTATGTATCATGTACATGTGATTTTCTGAATTTTAAATGTATGAATAATTGAATTACTTACAATTTTTAATGTATCCACTATCCATTTTAGTCATTGATTTTTTTTTGTTTTTGAATTTATATGTTGATATATAAGACATG